>JAIKVD010000676.1:0-16238 GCA_024679075.1 Phytophthora uliginosa
GCCCAGTCCGCAGCGGGCGTCGTCGACGAACGCGTCTCCTGCCAAGACGGCGGCCACGTCGGACGCGAGATTCCAGGAGAGACTCAGTGATGAGGGGAGAGAGGAGGTGAACACGCCCGCGCAATTGTCCTCGGCGCTGCTGCAGGACGACAAGTCGCAGGCGCCCAAGGTGGCGGACAGTAGGGAAGGAAGCAAGGAGACGGTCCAGGAAGTCGCGGCGCTCCGCAAGAAATACGACGAGGTAAAGTGCAAGGAGATGCTGTGGCTGTGGTGGAGTGAAGGGGTGGCTAATTTGTACTTGGGTGCTGCAGTTGGTGGCGTTTACAGTGCAGCTCACGGCGCAGCGTGACGTGTTGATGAGCGACCTGGACAAGACCCGGCAGCTGCTGCAGAAGGCTAGCACCGACGCACAGCGTGTGAAGAAGCTCTCGGAGGAATCCTCGACTCTGCGTCATCGGAAAAACGTCGGCGGCAATGGTGCATCATCTGGCAACGAAGACTCGCAGGCCGTCACGGGCAAGGGCCCGAAGGAGCAGGGGGTATGTCAGACGCCTTTGTTTCTGGCCGTTTGCATGGCGCTATACTGACTCATGTGGTTGCTCTTGTTGCTTGCTGCAGGCATTTAGCCCCGTGCAACTGCTGATCTGCGCGATCATTTTCTTTTTAGTTGGACGCTATTACTAGGCGACGTGCTGTACCGTGTGCGATGGAATTAGGCAGAGACAGAAGGTGTTGCAACTCAAGTGTGTGGTGAACGAGGGGGCAATAGTACGCTTGGCGAAAGCAGTGAGAGCATTAGAGCTTTCTGTCGACCTGCATGGAAACGCCGACGCGTGCTTGCGCATGTGTATGTGGCCTCGCAGTTGAGGGGAACTTGGCTTGCTGGAGGTAGAAGATCATGGAGCACGATTAGTAGTAGACCGAATGACCGATTGAGTACAGGCATCCAGGGGGATTGAATGAATATGGCAACAACACTTCGTGTTGGCTCGTTGAAGAGCAACGATTGTTTAGCAAGGGCGCTGCAGGTGAACTTGGTGGTGCATTGATAAGAAGCATGGGCCACGAAGTCTCTCGAGTGTATCTCTTCTTGTATGACCAACTCTGACGAATTACCATCAGAAATGTTGCTGTGCTCAATGAAGGTTGTGCTGACCTGAATGCAACTGCCCTTTGCTAGTTGAGAATCGCGGTGACGCTCATTTTGCGCTTACCCTCCATATTCAACGGCGCACACGCTTTACGCTTGGCACTGCGCGTGCGACAGCTTTCCGCGGCGCTGTCTCCGCCATCGCTGCTGACTCCAGACGCGCGCAAACCGGCACTTTCTTTCATAGACAGCATAGCCATCGCTGCGGCATCGCTGTCCGACTGGGTACCAGCAGGCGCCACACGCAACGGCAGCGGAGGGAGAATTGCTTTTTCTTCTTGGGGGCGGCCACCAAAGCGAGGTGGCGGTACTTCTGCATCATCGTCAGGGAAGGTTGTATCGTCGACGTTTTCCTCGTACTCTCCGTCACCGTCATACGCGCTCTCGATCTTCCTGAGTTCCCTCACATCGTCTCGAAGCGCGTTTACTCGCACAAGCGTAACCGAGTCTTCCGATCTTGGAGAGGCTTCATCCACCGCGCTTCTATACCTGCGTCCATCGTGACGGCTGCCACTTGCACCGGGAGGGGTGTGGCTCGGCGAATGACTTGACGAATTGTTGTTGCCAGTGCCATCCTTGCCACCAGCGCCACCACTTGCAGGTCCTGAACTGCCAGGAGCCTCTCCCGAAGGTGAGGACGATGAGCTGCCTCCGCCGCCACTGCGTCGGGGGGACGACTTTTGCGCATCGTGCTGCTCAATGCTAGATCCCGTAGCCTGCATGAAGATATGCTCCAGACGGTCAATCATGTGCAGCAGCGGTTCGTACGTCGCGAAAGGCTGCTTCATCAGAATCGTGTGCATGAACTTGTTGCGAGTAGCATATCCCGTCCACTTGTCGTGCTTTTTCAAAATCTGCAATTCACCGCATCACAAGTAAAAAAGAACGTGAGACCGCCGCTACACAACAACAAATTGCACGCGGAAATGCCGTCAGGGGACGAACCGCCTGACTCGACGAATAGTCAATTGAATAAGGTTCCGACCTTGGAAATGCCGCAAAAGTTCATGACGGCAAAGTTTTCCAGCAGCAGCAGTTCCTTGTACAGCGCCACGCAGCTTTTCATCAGCGCCGTCTTGGCTTCAGCCGACTCGGGGTTCGTCTAAAATACGCACCGACAGTTTGTAAGACCTCCACGCCTAACAAACTCTCGCACAAAAATCTCGCCCGCCTTCGTACCTTGAGCTGCTGGAAGCTGGCGTCGATGGCCGCGACCTGACTCGTGTGCTTGGCCTGCTCCTCGATGAAGAAGTCTGCAATCTTCTTGATCTCCATGCGCAGCGTGCGGAAGAAGTTCATTTCATCCTGCGACTGGCCTGCTCAACCCCCAATTGGCACAGCAAAAGAAAAGTGAGTGAGTCAATACACACACGTACCACCCACTGCAAAATTCCGTAGCAATATATACGTCACGCAAAAAAAAAGAGAAGAAGAAAAACGCACGGATGCTGTCGTTGTCCTCCTTGGCGGAGGGTTTGATCTTGATCTTGACGAGTTTGTCGCCCTGCAGCTTCTCCTCCTTCTTGATCTGCGCGCAGTCCTTGATGATCTTCTTGAGCAGCTTGTAGTCGGCCCAGTAGGGCTCCCACGCGCTGGGCGACATCTGCGTCGACTGCTGCAGCACCTTGCCGAACTTCATGGCTCGCTCTCGTTCTGTCGGTTGTCCGGGGCCTTCAGACGTGTGTCTTGTGCCCTCGGTCTGAAGGAAAAACAACTGATAACCAACCAGTCAGTCAGAGCCTCGCGCGGTCAGAGAGCAGTGCAGAGCGCAGCGGAGCGGGGCGGGGGCACCTGGCGGCGAGATTCGATGCAGAAACGAGGACAAAACACCTGCTCGAATCTTTTCGCCCGCGCGGCACGAGGCAGCGCAGCGAATCTCGCGCGAGACTCAGCAAAGCATTGCGTCCTCAGCCTCAGGTGGCCCCTCCCGCGCCTGCCCTGGCTGGTGGCTGTGGCGATGGCATCCTGGTCATTTATTACTGTACATGTACCTGGTAGACGCTCGACGCGCACAAAAAGCTGTTATGTATGGCTGCGCGCGTGGCAGGCAGTTATTGAGCGAATGTATCGGAGTGCAGCAAAGCAGATTGACACCTATCCCGCGGCGCGATTTAGAAAAACCGGGGTTGCGTCATGAGCCTAAGGGAGAGAATGACTGGGGACAGTATGTGTTAAGAAAGGCTCGTATGTATTTTCCTTCGACGAGGGTGACATAGTCAAACTTCTATATGGCATGTTCAAGTCGCAAATCAAGGACCGCTTCGAGTTTGGCGGTGCGACAGCAACAGCCAGTTCCGCACGCGTATGTCGGCGTGCGACCCGAGCAGGTGTGCTTACCCGACGCGGAGCTCTGCAGTGTGGCCGTCTGTCAGTCCCCGACTGCATTGCTGCTGCGGTCTACGAGTTCGATCTGACTCATCCCTGGAGGTACTGTACAGTAGTCGTCGTCCCTACGTTACGTGCACCTTCAATTTCAAATACCCTATCATATTATATGTAGGCCCAATATCCAATCATACAAAAGCACTCATTTGTGTTACTTAATACCACAAACCATGAATTGGTTAACCATACAACTACAGCGTATTAGCTCAATATCAGTAGTTTATTTCTCTGAAGGTGGACCATTTTTGATCCCTCTCAAATCGCAATATCAATCTGATGTGCTTGTCCGCTCGATCGCGAACGCACGGCGTCCAGCCGTTCGGTTTGGCCGCGACTGCCAGCGACGATGCATGGCACAGTTCACTCGCCGCGAGCAAGCAAGAAGTCCGGTGCTAGGTGCACTCGTACAGTATTAACCAGACGTGGCACCTCAAGTGCAGGTGCACGGTATCATTTCCAGCGCATCATCTGATATCCTACGGCCCCACTTCAACTGGTCAAGGGCAACGTTGCCGCTAAAGGTGCTGCTGATGATTGGAGGTCTGCAGAGTACATGTTCTGGTATTTGCTTGCCCTACAGCTCTGCTGCTGGCGTGGTTATCGTGATCGCACCGAACTGCGCGTTGCTGCAAGTCCATTGACGAATCTCGGTCGCTTCGACACTCATAGAGGTCACGCAGCTTTCCTCGCCGCCGCCGGCGCATCTTGACATCTTGAAGGATTTGGTGCATGTAGTGTAACTTACAGTGTGTAAGTAGCGCGTTGATCAGCGGCCCGCTGATCAACGCATGAGCTGACAGCAGCTCATGCCGCTGCTAAGTTAGCAGTGCTAACAGTCTCCGCTTGACTTGGGAAGGCGGAGCTCGCCTACAGGTCAAGAGAACGCCAACAGAGACTTGCACGATCCCCGGCTCAGTGGCAGCGCTTTCCATGTGCCGCAGCAACAACGCCTCGACGTCATTTCACCAGAGGAACACGGCAAATTCGAGGATGTGGTAGACCAACGGCGGCGCCAAGTATCGCCACCGAACCTGGTGTCCATCTGTGCTGGATGTGCGCGTCAAGGCTGCAACGATCCGCCAGAATCGCCGCATTGCCTCGTCCTTCCAGCTCACGACCAATGGCGACGATGACCTTGTCGCTAGTGCTGGTATCCATACATCTTGCCACCGCAATGCCAGCGTGTTCGCGTATATAACCAGACGGCACTTCTCCCGCTCACGGGGCGGGAAGTGCTGATGCAATGCCGGACTCCACACCACAGCCCAGTTTGGCGACAGCATCTGCCGCACGTCGGCGCGGATCCAAGACGCCTCTTGCACTTCCTGCCACAACTCGATCGCTGCACCAGCGCCGCCAATACAAAAGGTCAGCTCGTCTACTCCAGGCCTCTACGCCCCCGGCACTGCGATCCACGTACAGATCGTCGCGCGAGAAGCTCCGCTGGTCAGCAGCAACGCCACCAATTTGTTATTCTTGCGGGTGATCGCCAGAGTCAACGCCGATGACCCCGCTCTAAGCACCACCCAATACCAGTAGAGATAATTAATATTTCTCCATCAGCATACGTGTATTTGTCTAATGAGCTTACTTACATTGTGGTGGCGTTGAGGTCGATGCCTTCCTCCTCCAAAAGCCACCGCACAATGCTCAGGCGACTGTGCGCCACAGCGTAGAGCAGCGCCGTCCAGCCTTCGCCCAACTTCACGTTCACATCACCTCCTGCATCGCTTGAGAGCCACCCATCCACCACGTCCACGTCGCCGCGTCCAGGAAGGCTCGCTGCTGCTTGAGGCGGTGCTTGGACGTGTCCATGAAGGCAAAACGACAAATTGTCACTAAGACGAGGTAATGCGTCACTCAAATCCACTTCAACTTGAAAGTATCTATTGAGTTGCTTAGCGTGGACGATTTAAGGCCGTGGGGCTGCCGGTTCCTTCCTCTTCTTCGCGCAGCTCGTCACCATCTTCTTCTCCGCTCGATCCGATCGTGAATTTTGGCGATGGGCCCTTTCTAGCGGCTCGGGATCGAGGTGACAAGGGGTTTCCCGGTGGAGACGACGGCGACGCACTTCCTGAGTCGTTGACTTCCACGATAGTCTGCATGTGCGCACGTGAGGATTCGTCGGGGATGCGCGACCAAGCGCGCGTACGCCACTTCGTCCAAACCATGACGGCAAGCGCGACGCCCACTAGTGAGACGAGGATGATTTCCGCGATGAAGGCGCCGATTGGGGGGCTTGACCGTGTTGCTGTCGCCTCCGTTGACGAAGTGCTGGTTGCATCGGCACTGCCTACAACGTTGGACAGCAAAGTCGCCGTCGTGTTTGAATCCACAGACGAACTGTTGCTGGAGCTGGTGGCAGATGTGTTTGAAGGTGCTGGCTGTTCGGTAGCGACTGGTACCGGAGTGACAGGCGATGGCTGATCGATACCCTCTGAAGCGATCGGAGCTGAACTGGTAGCGTTGGTATAGCTTTTCCCTGGGAAGCACAAAAATATCAGGTTGATTTGTTTAGAAATCTTCAAGCAAAAAAAGACGTACCACAATCGGACTCGGCGAAGCCCACACGCTTGTTCTCCACATCAAAGATCACGTCGAAGCCGACCATGGTGCTCGCGCCAAGAACTGAAGTGTAAGCGCAAAACATTAGAAGCTAAAATA
Organism: Phytophthora uliginosa; assembly: GCA_024679075.1. NCBI lineage: Eukaryota > Oomycota > Peronosporomycetes > Peronosporales > Peronosporaceae > Phytophthora > Phytophthora uliginosa. The sequence goes on from JAIKVD010000676.1 coordinate 6,200, forward strand.
CAACTAGAGAAATAGACACGCGTCTTACCCCCACCACTACGCTCCGAGAAGTGGAAATTACCGGAGTACGACCCGCCGTCGTCAGTAGGAGTAAGATACTTCGAGGCGGGGACATCCAGCTGAACGTCATCGGTGCCGTCGCCTTTCATTCCGCCTAGAATGATGGAAATTACTGGGAGGGCCGCCAATTCCTCACTGGTCAACTTCATGCGGCTTTCGCTATAGTCACGCCCTGCTGCCTCGCTAAAAGCTTTCGCGAATGCTCGCTTTCCTTTCCCGTCGAAGAAGGTATCGGTTGTACCGCTGTCAACAATCACACCTCTACCTGAATTGATCGTACCAGCATCGATTCCAAGCGAGACACCGTTCAGCAAAATATCTTTCACGTGGACTGGATAGTAGGCGGAGTTGTCATTGAGCAGCGGTGTATATCCGACATTGCTCGTGTGGTGGCTATAGTCCACACCTCCAAACACAAGTTCACCACCGTCCCCGGCAAAACAAAGGGTAAACAGATTTTGCGTCACGCGGCCTGCGTTCAGCATGTACGACATGATCGTCGCGCGATGGCGACCAAGGCCCATGATCCCATTCTCCTTCTGCGTGATAAATAAACCAGTCTCCTTGGTCTGACAGCCCACAGGAAATCGAAACCCAAACGTCTTCAGCACTCCCTCCATCTCATCAGCTGGTGACGAGAATCCTCCCACCCACACCAGCTCGTCCACCATCACGGCCTCCCACATACTCCTCTCCATGTAACTCTATCCAACACACAGCATCAACATCAACATCAGACACAATTCCAATGGTGCTTGCAGCTGTATGTCAGTACTTCGTACCTGCGAGACATAGCAACGGTCCTGTTCGCACGAGCGGCAGGAATCGAAGTCGTGGCAGGCCAGATACTTGGCCGTCGTCGACTTGGACATGTCGAAGAGCGGGTCTGTGTGGTCTCCACAGCCCTGGCACGAGGTGCACGGCAGCGCCGTAATGTGGCTGCCCGTATCCACGATCACCGAGGCTCGTTGTGCTGGGATCCCCAAGTAGATCTCAGCGTAGTGCGTCCTACCCAGACAACCCCGTCAGCCCCACCAATGTAGCCATACCCCTTCAAATCTCGAATCTCCTCACGCACCCGTAGCCCACGCCTAGTGGAGCTTCACTCAGTGCCAACGTCCCGAGTGGGAAATCTCCGTCGTCATTGCCCGCCTCCTCCTGCGCTCGTCGTCGCGCTCGAGTCTGCTGATGTGCCAGTCGCTGGGACAGTTCTGCGCTCGGCTGCCGCTGCTTATGGAGCTGGAGCTTCACGAAACTCCGCTCACCGACAGCGGTGGAGGACACTTGAGTACAGGCTGCAGCCGCCAGCAGCACAGCCACAGACGGAGCCGTTGTCGCCGGCATGGTCGATGCGCACGGTGCAGTTATGATAGTGGGGTGTATTTACGACCAATTAGAAGCTGACTGATGAGGGCTATTTATAGCAACAAAGATGAGATGAAGTTGAAGTGCTCTCGTTATGACTGACGATGGGAGGCATATCATATCTGCACCTGAGCTACATGGCCGCGTAGTCCGCCTCGAACCCGTCGCCCGTGTCGCTGAGGTCTGCAAACAGGCTCTCCTCGCGCTGGCGTGCGAGCATTTTCTGTCGGAAGAGCACGGAGCCCACGACGGCCGCCACGAACGCGACGCACCCGATCACGATCCCAGCGATGGCTCCAGCGCCCAAGGCGTCAGGAGAAGTGCTCGACGGGGGATTGCTACCGTTGGATGCGGTTACACTGGCGTTGTCCTCGGAGGGCGTTCCGACCTCGGAGTCGATGGACCCAGTTGCATTGCCAGGGTTGCCTGCAGACGTCGTACTTCCGCCTGACGTAGTAGTCCCAGCGTTACCCTCAGAGATCGCAGACCCGACCGTATTACCAGCATTCTTCGCGGGGGCAGCGGTACCAGCTCCATTCTCTGTGTCGCCTGGTGTGACGGTGTCTGGTACACTCGTGTCTGCTGGCGAAACTGTATCCGGCGCGACAGTGTCTGGAGAGTTTGTCTCTGGAGCGGTTGATTCTCGTACTGCTGGTGCGCTCGTGTCCGGTACACTCGTGTCTGCGGGTGAGGCTGTATCTGAAGGCGCGACAGTCTCTGGGGATGTTGTCTCCGGTTCGGCCGAGTCTCTTTCTGCTGGTGCGACCGTGTCTGGTTCAGGTGTATCTGCCGGCGAGGCAGTATCTGGTGCAGTTGTGTCTGCAGGCGAAGCTGTATCCGTCGCAACAGTGTCTGGCAATGCTGTCGCCGGTGCGGTCGAGTCTCCTCCTGCTGACGCTACGGTGTCTGGTGCAGTTGCTGTTTCAGACGATGGCACAGCGGTGTCTTCTTGAGGTGGTGAAGATTTCACTGATGGAGCGAACGTGGCGTCCTCAGAACACTCGTATCTTTCTCCAAAGCTGTCAATTACTTTGGTACAGTTTTCATATTTCCCGTGATCGTTTTCTTGTACCGGTACTGGATCCTGTTGAGTTCGGGTCGGGGTATCTGGGGCATCGGTGTACGTCGGCAAACTCTCTTTCAAGCCATCCCAATCTTTAAAGTCTTCCGTTACGTGCGGGAGGTGATCCGCATCTTCATCTCGAGGGCCGGAAATCCAAGGAATCGATGGTGCCTCGTCCTGTTGCTTGACCTCGTAGTGCGGAGTCGCATCGTTATGAGGTGGCAGATTATCTGTGACGCCTTCCCAGTATCTGAACACGCCAGTCACATGCGGGAGGTGATCAACATAATTCTCGTTTGAAGTGGAGACGGGAGCTTCTGTCGGTGCACCAGTTGAAGTCTGCCTTGGAGCTTCGGTATCCTGCGACAGATTATCTTCAACGGCTTCCCAAGTTTTAACTTGTTCAGTCACATCCGGTAGGTGGTCCTGGTAATCGTCTTCTCGGCGAGGGTAGATCGGAGCAAGTGTTGGCGGCTGTGTTGGCACCTCGCAGGGGTTACAGTCGCCTCGGTTCCATCGTACGTACTCGTCAAAAACACTCATTGAGCCACTGACCAACTTCGAATCCTTGCCATTCCACACGAATCCAGGCCCCACTATACTGTCAGACACTGAAGCGGTTTCTGCTGGTACATTGTCCTGCACATCTGCAGCTTGGTTCTTGTACTCGGGCTGTAGTGTAGACACTGCCGGTTCGGACCCAGCGATATCGTCTGGTAATTTATCGTCTGCAATTCCGCTGGTTGTGAGGTGAGGTGGAGAGCTATCCTGTTCGCTAGCCGTCTTCTGAATGCCAGACCATGCAACAGCCGAGCCTCGAAGCAGCTTGACTTCTTCGTCGACACTTCCGACAGTCTCAGTGTTCGGGATGTTGGCGACTGCCGCGGACTTGGAGATCAGCAGCGCCCAGCCAAGGTACCGCCTCATGCCGAGCCCTGCCCGTTGACAGAACGGCTTTGAAAAGTACGTACAGTCCCTGTTTGTAGTTCTCTCAAGGTGCAATGAGATTCATCATGGCACTGCAACAAGCAACCAACAGTCGACGGATCTTGGAGATGAAAAGTCACGAGATGCGCCGAGATATCCAAAACCACCGCCTCGCTAGAGAGTCCCTAACTTGTCGTGGAGACCCTCGCTGCCGTCAAGCTACTGTAGATATGTTTCCTCGAAAACTCAGTCACTGCTTCGCGCTGCCGTCAAGTTGAAGTGAAGAGGTGTTGACAAATGGTGGTACGCTGTGGACGAATTGCAAAGTTCAAACTCCGGGAGTGGCCTTGTCATTATGTATGGGTTACATGCAGCAGCCGACGAGTATTCACGGGCTCCCTCCCATCAGCTACGCTTAGCTGACATACGTGTGGTGACTGGTATTTATTTACTTGGCAATGGCGAAATAGGTGGGCGCTCTGTGCTGCCTCAAAGCCGCTCCAGCGTACGGTTGTCCACCTTGGTGTCCTCCTGCATCGATTTCCGGTCAAAGACCTCGTCTTCTTCATCACTGCTGCTGTCCTGGCCATGGTGATTGTCGTCGTCCTCTTCCTGGCCAAGCCGCTGGTGCTTCGTTGAGCCTCCTTTCTTGTCATTGCGAACCAGACCGAACTCCTCTTCATCGTCATCGTCTTCGTCCTCCTCGCTGCCCTTCACGCGACTCCAGAGCTGGTCCTTGCCTGTCTTCTCTCTCCGTCGACTGACTGAGATGAGCATCATCAGAAGGAAGCCAACCACTAGAACTGCGCCAACGATCGTGAGCACCATCGGATGCGTGCCCGACGACTTCTCCTTTGTCGTTACGGCTGCGAAATCAGCTGAAGAAGACGACTGGGTCTTTGTTGTTGCTTCTACCGCCAGTGCCTGGATGTTCTGGACCGAGTTACGTGATGAGTCGACTGAAGAAGCATTTTCTTCCCCAGCTACCGGTGTTACAGCGGGAGTAGCGGCTGGCTCCGAGGTGACAGTGGCAGAGGTCGATTCCGGGATCGTTTCCACTGTTGCCTTAGGTGTTGAGGCAGCAGCAGTAGCGGTTGGCTTGGAAGTAGCTTCAGCAGCCGTTGGTTCAGGCGTCGTCACTACCGTGGTCTTCGGTGTTGCAACAGCCTTTGGTGCGGCAGTCGATGCGGCAGTAGGTGCGACGGTGGGTGCCGCAATTGGCGCATCAGTTGACGTCGTATTGACTGCTGCTGCAGATGTGGAGACCGGTACCGCAGCGATTGTAGCTGCGGGTACGACATTTTCACTGTTGTTGCTGGCAATGTGATCACCGATCGATGGTGCTGTCGTCGTCGTCGTTGAATTTCCACTTTGGTAGGCGCAGTCGGCATCCACAAAACCCACGCGCTGATTTCCGAGGTCAAAAATCACGTCACGGTTCATCATAAGGTTGGCACCGATGACTCCGCCCGCATTCTCCGATAGGTAAATACTACCGCAGTAGGAGTTGTCTGAGTGCAGCAAGTATTGCTCAGGAGGGATATCGAGGACCACCTCGGCATTTTCATCTCCATACGCTTCCATCACCAGCTGAATTGTCGGCAGCGAGGCCAGATCCTCATTCGTGTAGCCATGGCATGACGTTCCAACCTGATAGTCGCGACCCGCGACCTCTTTGAACACCTGCAAAAACTCGTTCTTCAGAGCTCGCGGGAGATACGAGTCGGTGGTTCCGCTGTCAACGATGTAGTGGCCGCGTGTGTACGCCTCCTCCTTGGCATTGATGGATTTACCACCGATGCGGATGTCCTTCATGTTGACGTTGTAAAAATGGCTACAAAACACACACAAAGCACAAACCAATTAGCACAAAGAAAAAGTAACCAGATTTCCCAACACACAGCAGCGCACTCGTACCCAGCAGAGCGGTCCTTGATCATTTTGGCGTACGAAATTTCTCCGCGATGCGCCTTTGTGTTTGGTTGTCCCACAGACATGGTGCCGCCATTCTCCGTAAAGCAGAGCGAGAACAAGTTGCTCGGGATTTTATTCTCGCGGTGCAGCTTCGCCACAATGTGGTTGTCCGAGTTGGACAGTCCCATGATGCCGTCCGCCACTTGCGTGACGAACAATCCCGTCTCGGAGCTCTGGCAGCCGAACTGGAAGTGCGTGCCGTACCGGTTGCGCATGGCCTCGTCCTGGAAGCTCGACTCTCCCCCCAGGTAGACCACGTCCTCCACCACCGACGCCTTCCAGCTGCTTCCTTCCATGTACGACTGCGAGATGGCGCACGTGTCGGACTTGTCCGTGCACTCCTTGCACTGGAAGAACGACTGCTGCTGCGAGCACGTCACGTGGATCAACGTGGACGAGTTGTCCGCCTGGAACGGCTGGTCCGTGTGGGAGCCGCAGCCGTCACAGCCCGAGCACGGGAACGCCATGAGTCCACTGCCAGTATCGGCGATCACCGACGCCCGCTGCGGCGGAGTACCGGCGTACACCCACGTGTAGTGCGTGCTGCATCAACACAATTGCGTCAGTAGGTTATTCTCCAGCCTGTGCGTTCATCAAATGCAGCGCACCCGAGTCCTAAGTGCATTGGGACGATCTCCGGCGCGTCCTCCTCGATGTTCAGGCGCCGCGCGTATCTCTCCGGGCGCATGTTGTGCTTGGGCAGAGGGTGCAGCTCTAGCGTCATGCCAGCCTCGTGCTGGGCCTGTGTGAGCGTCGCGGAGGCCGCCACGAACGCCGAAAAGCCGGCGAACACGCGCACCATGTTGAGTCTGACGGGTGGAGCTGGCAAGCTGCGAGAAAAGCCTGTGGAGACGGACGAGTGCGCAGTGAGGAGGAAGAGAGCTGGCGGATGGGGGAGCACCTCGGCACGTGGCGGTTTTCGGCTCGGAAAACCGCCGTCCTCGGACCCAAATTAATTAATTTTGGGTGTGTGGGAGGTTTTAATTTGGGGGAGAAAGCCAGATTGGAGAGCCGGAAAAAGTATCTTTGCCATCACTACGGTTCATGTAGCTGTCTCTAGTCGTGGAGCCCCATCTCGTGGCGCAGTAGTGTCGACCACGCGCTGGTGCCGCGGCGTTGGCGCTGAGCGGGAGAGCGCGACTCGTTGCCGTCATCGCAGGTTTTCTTGACGTTTGGCTGCACCGAGAACGCTCGCAACGTGGCGGTGGAGTCTGCCATTCGACTCGCCAGCCCCACGAGCGGAATGCCGAAGCGAGAGTGAGGAGACCCAGTGCCGCGAGGCGATGCTGCAGCGCTGGGATTCTTCTTGGCGCTGCTCTGGACGAGCATGTCGTGGCGAATATCGTCTAGCAGCTGCTGGCACTTCGGCGACACGACGCGCCGCGACGCCATGAAGGCGCCTGCGATCGGGTCCGTTGGTAGTGTGGCTTTCATGTTCATCAAACGTTTGCGAAGCATGTCGTTGTCTCCATTGCGTCGATGCTGCGCGAGTAGTGCGGCTGCCTTCAGCTCCACTTGCGAGCCGTCGGTATGGCCGCCCTGGTTGCTGCCAGTGGCGCTATCGCCTTCAGTGGTAGCATGATCAGAGTCGCCAGACGTGAACGAGAGTCGGTGGTGCGGAGTCGCCAATTGGTCCGCAGTCATGACGCGGAGCTCACCTGCGAGCTGTAGATCAGCTTTCACTTGTTCAGCGCTGTTGCTGGAGCCGTGTGCAAATGGAGGGAAGTCGCGTTGTTCAGCTCGAAGCAGCTTGTGTTGACTCCACGCTGACAGAAATTCCACTGCAGGTAGAAGCGTTCGATGGTCCTCGAGACTTTCGTCCACCCAGTCGATCTGCTGCAGTTGACGCTCGAATTCAAGAGCCTCGCCTGATAGCACGTGCATCTTCATTGCGACTGCGTCGTCCAGGTTACGCAGAGCGCGCGCACACTGTTCCTTGATAGCAGCGGCTACCTGGGCCTTATTCTCTTGGACGCTGCGCTGCACCCGCGTCAAAAACTGCAGCTTGTTCTCGATCACAGTCTTGCGCGATGTGATGAGGGGATCTGGCCTCAAGGACTCGCGTAGGCAGCTCTCGTATGCATCTGCTACAGTCAGCAGTCGGTGGGATCCCTTCTCTCCAATCGAATGGTCTCCGACCATTTTGCAGCTCACACACACGGGGACGTGGCACACCGGGCAATAGAACTCGACTTTCTTGCCGCGGTGTGTACGACACGTAGGCGTCTGCGTATCATCGGCCAGTAGCCCTTCTTCCATCTGCTTGGCGACGATCTCATTTATGTGAGCCTCCGTTGGGTCTGGAGATAAAGGTAGACTCGAGAGGTTGTCCACACCGATATCTGCAATGGCAGCAGCTAGGGCGGGCGTGGAACTACGACGTCTGCCACGCCTGGCGCCTCCACTAGCAAGTGCCTTGGATTTGCTGCGCAAAGGTATACGCTTGTGACGCCGCACCAACTTGTTGGCCGAGTGGACCTCTTGATCACATTGAGCGCAAATCTGAGCCTCGCAGTTACGGCAGATGACAACAGCAGGGTGCTGTTCACACAGCGCGCATGGCCCTACCGCAGGCCCGTGCGCATCGGCTGCTGAAAAGGTGAATCTCACGAGGTACTGGGGCAAAACTTGGAGAGTGTTGTTTAGGATGTACTCGTGGTAGTAACCCCGGTCCAGTAGTGCGACTTGAATGTCCTGATCCTTCTCATTTGAGCCACCTTCGTCATCGCGGTGCAGGTAGTAGCTGTGGTAACCAGGTGGAAGTCGTGACTTGGCTTCGTCCTCGTCACGAATGACAAGAGATCGCCCCACTGCAACCTTACAAAGCACAAGCTGCCGAGTGCTGGATGGCTTCTTTGCTTCGGCTGCAGCATCAAGAGGCGCACTCAGCTGAAGGTTCCCTGTTGTGAACTTCATGCCTGTCTGGTTGGCATCCAGCGATGTAAAGCCGTAGCTGTGCACGTCCCCCATGTCGGCGCCGAGATCGTTCACGGCGACCCACGACTCGAGCTCCAGTATACCCGCCGTGTGCTGCTCATACTGCGCCACTAGCGACGGGTTCCGCATATCCCAGATCACGACGCCCTCGTGAACACGGTACCCCGGCAACGAGCACTGCAAGAGGTACTTGACGCGCGCAAACTCCTTTGACGACTGGCTCATGGGCGTCACACTTGCCACGGCTCCTGCAGCAGGGATGGTGGTCCGCCCACTGTCTTCCTCTTCGTCGTCGTCCACAAGAACTTCAGGGCTCGATCCAACGTTGGCTTCATCACTTGCTGGCGCTGTAGACGAAGCATCGTGCCAATCGTCGACGTCGCTATCTTTGTGAGCTTCAGTTGTTGGTCGCCTGGGGGAAGGTGGCCGAGCAGCATCATCCTGCCCGTTGGGGGCATGCGACGACAGGAACAGCCGCAGCCGAGCCAAGGAGGTACTAGCCTTCGCATCGTCGGCCTCGTTTACTACCATGGGCACAAGTACTGCAACGGAGGCAGCGCGACTAGGAGAGCTTATTCCTACGCCCAGAAGTGTCGATGCGCCTTGAGTCGTTTCGTAGTGCCCGTTCGCGCCTGGGCTGCAATTGGCAATGAAGCGCGCAGCGGTAGGATACTTAGACTTGTTCGTGTTGATACTATCAACTTGAGAGGTCTGCACGACCAGCACATCGACGACCAAGTGAGCAACAATGCTACGACGTCATCAAGGGATGGCTACATGTAACAAGAATCTTTTGCTTCAACATCGAACTTCAACTTCGGTAGCCTGGCCACCGGAATTGTGTTGGCCTGATAAAAGCGTGCCAGCGTTGAACCATTGCCAGCATTGAGCCGCTCTACTTGTGTCGGGTAGGTCGAGGGAACACGTCCTTCAGTTGCCCGGCCACCGGGCAGCCCATGCACCTGTAGGCGTTGGCAGATACCGGCATCCCCCCACGCACGAATCTTGCTGCGCCTTGTTGGCGAGCCTTGTACGTGTCTACAATGTAGGCCTCAACGCTTGATGCTGCAGAAATGCACGCAACTAGCATGCAATCGTGAGCCTCGACGTCCACGTCGGAGGAAAAGGGAACAAAAGACCAAATCAGCGCGCCAAAATGGGTCCAAGGCATGCGCGTTCCCGCCAACCAAATTCAAAGCCTACCTGCGAAATCAGATTTAATATTCACTCTCGCAGGTCTTGAACCGAGCTCCCACCAACCAATCCGTCCGACGTCCGTTCCGCGCCGCGTCCATTCGGGCATTTGTCGCCAGCAGTGGAAGTCCGTCGACACCTTTCACACGCTCTCTCCTAGCACCACGATGAAGTACCTGGCAGTGACCGGCGGCACCGTGAGCGGCCTGGGCAAGGGCATCACCATCAGCAGCATCGGCGTCGTGCTTAAGTCGCTGGGGCTGCGCGTCACGTCCATCAAGATCGACCCGTACCTCAACTGCGACGCCGGCACCATGTCGCCCTTCGAGCACGGCGAGGTCTTCGTGCTCAACGACGGCGGCGAGGGCGACCTGGACCTGGGCAACTACGAGCGCTTCCTGGGCATCACGCTCACGCGCGACCACAACATCACCACGGGCAAGGTCTACACGCATGTGCTGGAGAAGGAGCGGCGCGGCGACTACCTGGGCAAGACGGTGCAGGTGGTGCCCCACGTCA
>JAIKVD010000677.1:0-16231 GCA_024679075.1 Phytophthora uliginosa
CCGGAACAAACTCACTCCACTGTCCTCCGCCTTCACGCACGCCCGCATCGCCACCTCCACCACCTCCTCTGGATACAGCGGGAACGTCAAGTTCGCGTGACGGGCCAACCATTTCTTGAGCTGTCTAAACAGAACCTCGATAGGGTTGTACTGAGGGCAATACGGCGGTAGGAACAGCAGCACTGCCCCACACGCATGCACAGCGTCCTCCAGCTCTTTGTACATGTGAATACGAGCGTTATCGAGAATCACGATTGACCTCAGCAGAGGCCACGGGGTCAGATGAGGGACGACGTGCCTGATGAAGGCGCGGTGGAATTTGACCCTCGAAAACGTGTCGCGCGTTGTCGTCCAGCCCACGAATTCACGAACATCACACGCCGCTAGGATAGAAACACGGTTGCCTCTAGAGAAAGGATCTCGGACGACGGCACGAGTCCCCCTAGTTGACCACGCATATCGACGCATAGCGTCGAGACCGTTCTTGGAAGTCTCGTCCAAGAACAGCAGTTGCTCCGGGTAGCGAAACCAGCAGCGAAGCTTCGACCGAAAGGCTTCGATCTCGAGCGGGGCAGCCTCACGCGCACAACGCTCCAGCACTTTCCTCGACAACTTGAGCTCAAACCGAAGCACACGCAACAGCGTCGACGCCGACAACCCGCTACGCAGCTGGGTAACCCGGTTACAGAGCTCCGCCTGCAACTCCACCACGTAGAACGTGGGGTGCTCCTTCACGTAGCCGCTGATGAACTGCATCAGCTCAGGGGCGTACTTGTGCTTCTTCACGCGTCCGCCTGCAATCACATGGCCCGTAGACTTGAACAACTCGTACCAGCGTCGGACAGAGCGGCCGGCGATGCTCAAAATGCGTGCCACACGCTCGCATGGCACGGATTAGGCATAGTGGAGAACCAGAGCACGCCACCGGAAGTCCGCGCTGTACATGTCTTGTAGATGCTCTGTTTGCCACGGGGCAGAATCGTTTGTGCTGTACTTTAACGGATGGCCACACCGGTCGCATTGCAGCTCCTATTAATGAGTCGTCAACCGTTTTTACACTCAGATTAATGGTATCAGAAAAGGCCGATTTGCACGTCACAAGTCCACGTGGAGATCCGATTTCAGCTTCGATGCAGAGCAACATGGCCGACATGCTGTACGACGGGGGCTTCAACGGCAACGCCATGAGCGTGTACCTGCCGCACAGCATCATCGCGCGCAACGAGAGCGCGGTGCTCAGCAACCTGAAGCGCTGGTTCATCTCGCTGCAATGCGACGAGCGTCTCCAACATGATTCCCTGTAGTTTGCACGATATTCTGCTACATTAATTTAATGCAGTAAAATACATCTATTGTGAAAACCGACAAAGATGTCCAGTCCAGTTAAGCTGATAAGGGGTAGAAAACATATAAAAAGGGGTACGGAAAATACTAAATCGTAGGATTGGCGATAGAATGTCCATATACAAATCTCGGCCAAATGCTAATGAATGCTCTGCTCCCTGGGCTTATTAACCCTACAGAGGTAGAATTTGACTCGGTTTCACTATACCACATTGCCCATACAAAATCGTAAAACATGCATAAATACTTGGTTTTAGCCCGCTCCCCGCTCCCTAAACCATCACATTTGAGGGGTTTTAGTCCGACGTCATCTGTAAAACATGCATAAATGCATGGTTTTGGGGCAGTTCCCGCAGGTTAGCTTGATTGGCTAAAAACTATTTATTTGATCGTTGGCCTCGAAAATTCCCCGTACGGGTAAAATAAATGACGGACGAATTTCGCGTAAGTTACTCGAGCGTAATTACGTCACTTTTTACGAGTAGTCGACTTCTCCCACTCCAGCTCTATGTCGTCTCTATATGGTGCTGGCTGTGTGTTTGTCGGAGGTAGCCGGCCGTCGCCGACGCCGTTCGCAGCACGGGCCCAGCGGTCTAGTGCGGCACAGCCCGACGTTGACGTGGCCCAGTGGTCAAGCATGCTGGTGGCGGCTCAGGCTCTGTGGGTTCGAATCCGTCGCCGGCCCAAGTGTGTTTTTGGTAGTGGCATCGGAGGTGAGTGCGAGAGCATGGAGGTGAGCGTAGCTACGCTGTATTTGAAATGCTAAATAGTTTGAGTGCGTGTATGCAGCAGGAGGACGCTACTCGCGATCGCTGATTGCAGCTCCGGCACGAAGCGAATTGGTTGTAGGAAGAGGAACGGTGAAGGAGTGGATTGGAAATAACACGGAAATGGTGCTCTAATGGTTTATGTGTGCGTTCATAGCATTGATTGTGTTGTTTCAGGTGCACTTACGCCATTTGCCGGACTCTTAGCTGGGGCAAATTACTTGATCTGACTATGTGTGTTTCCCTATACCCAGTTTAATACGTTTGCCCCATGCATGTACAGCAGCAGAAAGCGTCACTGTCAGTCGAACTGACGGCATACCAAAGATGACGCCAAGCCGAACAAAGCGAACGCTTGATGACGCATTCGATGCGATACAGCAGCGCTCAACTCGCTCGCAAGATCGGAATTCTGGCAAGACATGGGAAGGCTCGAAGAACAACCAACAGATGCAACGCGCGACGAAGTGCTGCTCGGATGCAAGACCCACCTCCGAATAGCGCCAGCAGCGCTAGTGATGATGACATGTATGAAGTGGAATCTATCCTCAAGGAGCAAGGGGGGCAATTTTTCGTGAAGTGGGCTGGATATGATTCTGATGACAACACGTGGGAACCTGAATGCAACTTGAAGCCTCAACTGGTGAAGCAGTTTCGCCAGCGAAGCGCTACAGCACAACAGCAGCTCAATCAGGTGGCACAAGTGGGCACGTCTTGTAGTGATGGCGAGGAGCATCTGATAGCTCAGGATATGGCGTCGTTGGAGACAAATCCGACTAGTGCTGGCGATTCCGGTATCGTAGGCGCTCATGTCGTCTTTTTACCCAGCGAAGAAGAGTGGATGACAGCTTCAGACTATCGGTGCGTTGGCTCAGCCTATCTGACTGGTGTGATTTCGCGTGAGTACGTGGAGAAGGGAAAGAAGCGACCGTCGAGGACCAACCCGCTGTATGAACTCCGGTGGACAACAACGCAATTTCAAATGCCAAGGCATGTGCATGGTATTCCTCACTCCAAAGTTCTTGAGGGAATTACGAGATTCAATCGGCTGAGTGGAAACGAGCTACGAGATGAGACGTGGAATGTTTTGTGCCGATCCTACCATGAGGAAGTTGCGAGTGGCAATTTGTGGGATGAATTTGAGGAGGTTAGCGACGATCTGGCTCGGAATGACTGTTGTGAGACCATTCCAGCGGATGTGGGGGAGGTCGAGCGCGTATCGGCTATGGAATTTGAGCCTCGCGCCACGATGAATGCGCCTGACGACTTGTTTCGGCACGAAGGAGTTCTTGGGGGTGTTCTACATGGCTCTCGTTGACAAGGGCGAGTACACCAATTATTGGGGTGAGCAAGTGGAAGACAGTATATTCGACTCGGAGAGTGTTCGCCAAGACCCGATAATGACCTTGGCTCGTTTTAAGTTCATCTGAAAGAGCCTCTCGTTCCGCCACGCTGTTTCGAGTGAAGCCCTGAGTCGTGACCCTGCTGCGCGTATTCGCCCACTGATGAACATGTTGAAATTAAGAGCGCCGAAGTTCGTCGTCCTCGGAAGAAATGTTGCTGTCGACGAGTCGAGCATTGCATGTCGCTCTCGGTTTGCCCGTCATTTGATCGTCTTCAACGCGACAAAACCGACGGGCAAGTATCACTTCAAGATATAACATGTGCTGCTGCTCAGAATCGTGGTTCATGGCAAACTTTCGACTTCACTGTGCTAGTGAGATAAGCGAGCGGCTTGATGGTGTGATTTCTGACGCGGATGCGCGTGCACTGGCACTGGCAACCGAGGTTGCAGCAGAAGTTCGGAAATGCGTTGCTGAAGTCACGAGGCCAATTCATCACTCCGGCCGCATTGTCAACACCGACAACTACTATACTTCGTGCCAGCTCTTGGAGATGCTACGAGTGTTTGGTCTCTATGGACGTGGTACGATACGTGAGAATAGCAAGCATTACCCACGTTGCGTGATGATCTCAAAGAAAGACAACCTACTCCGCGGTGCGATGAAGCAAGCAGTCAGCAAGAGAAACAACATAGTACAACAAAAAGTGTATATAGTGTGGCCCACAGTAATTGCGCCTTGAAATTTGGAGACCTGAAAACTTAATTAGTGTGGGCCATGCTAATTATGCCCCCACACTAATAATGTTCTTGCACAATTAGAATAGGCCACATTAATTTCGGGTTTGCTTAAATAGTGTGGCTTCTTGACTGTACAAGATATAGATTGAAATTACGAATGGCGTCTTGTACATTGTGTTAGACATCTCCTCAATAAATAAATTTCCCAATATTAAACTCCAGATCGAACGCGTAGTAAAAAGACTGCAAGACAAAATTATCGCGATTTCATCACGGCCATGACGCTGTACGAAATAGCTAAACATGCAATGTGAGTTTAATTTGGCGTCTTTTAAACATATATATCCCTAAAGCTCATTTTCTTATTCAAAATCGCTCGATCGGGGCTACAAAACTAAAAACCTGAACCTGAACCCATCAACCTAGTTTGATATGTATTAGGCTTCATGAGTGCTACTTGCTTTTTTTACCGTCGAAGTCGTCCCGATACTTTCTCACAATGACTTGAAGATGATCAGAAAGCTGGGATTCTTCCCAGAGTCCATTCAGCCCAAGCGATAGGCCACAGAGAATCATGGCTTTACGGGGATATAGCACACCGTCCTTGTCGCGCTTCTGGCTAATCGCCCGGGCACAACGTGATGTCAGCTCTAAAAAGTAGTGCTTACCTGGATTCTGCAGCTTTCTTGACCATTGGCCGTTTGCAGTCGGTGTTGAAAAGAGTCCTTCTTCGGCAAGGCGATATTTTTTTCCTTTTCCCACTCCTGAGACCACATATTTTTGATTGCTTTGATGATGAATGAGTCCGCAGGTTGACAAAGGTGTGTCGAATTTCGGGGGAAAAATTCAACACCCATGTTCTTGTCAGTCAGACCATCCTCGCACTCCACCACCTTATGGCCACTGGCGTTGTCCATATACACCACTGGATGGCTATCGTGCGGGTGGCGTCGATTGCACAAATTGTCCTCCAACCAAGCTCGAAATACGTGGTGGTCCATCCACCCTTTTGGTCCACTTCGGTAAGTGACACCAGGGACGTCGTCCTTGACGCCTCGGATGGGGTAGCTGCGGTTGTCATTCTGAAAGATGAGCATAGGGGGCTCCATTCGAGCACTTGCACCGCCCCCAATTTTGACACTAAACGTCATGCCTTGTCCTCCACTGACAACATCGTGATAGCGTATGACTTTATCGCCACGAAAGCCAAGTGGTTTTGAGTCATCCATGTTGATGACAAAATGGGCTTCGTCCATGTTGAAAACGAGGTTCTCGTCCAACTTCCCACTATCAAATACTCGCTTCAACCTTCCCAGATGTGCTGCCACACTGCGCTCAATGGTTTTTTCTTTCTCGGGGCTGCACTCAAGTCTACCGCTTTGAGCTCTCGACACAATGTCAAAACATCCACAGAAGTGCTGAATCCAACGTGAATTGAGCCGGTCCTTCAGCATCACGCCCTTTGCGTCAAGAGTTGTGGGTCGAAAGTCGCCTTCACCATGTGTTAAGATGTAGGCAGCAATCTGCAGCAACAAGGCTCTAGACATCTTGATTCCAGTTTTTCGTAGGCGGCAGAACTCCCCCAGTAGTCGGCTGTAAATCCACTCGACCCACGGGGCTCGTTTTCTCCCCCTTCC
This sequence comes from Phytophthora uliginosa, assembly GCA_024679075.1. Lineage (NCBI taxonomy): Eukaryota > Oomycota > Peronosporomycetes > Peronosporales > Peronosporaceae > Phytophthora > Phytophthora uliginosa. The sequence goes on from JAIKVD010000677.1 coordinate 5,832, forward strand.
GGATTCTGCCTTGAGACGCATGCGTTTATTAACGCCACACTGCACCTATACAACTGACTTGCGCTTCTTAGCTAAGTGCTGCTCACGTTCCTTCCACCACCGGCTTGCCTTTTGAAGATTCACCTTTTGGTTTCCGGTAAAAATTGAGGGGAAGTTGGCTACAGCTTTCGAGGGAAGATGCTTCGCTCCAGATTCATGCAGGTTTCGCATGAAAGCTACGACTCGGGTCTTGTCCGTGAGAAGTGCTACAGTTTGAGGGGCTCGGCGTCTGCGGGGCGACTTCTCATCGCCGTCCTGTACATTGATGCAAGTGCTAAGAGCAGCACTTGCCTGGCTGCTTACACTCTCGCTTGCGTCCCAGCTTACATCGGCACTTGTATCAGAGTTCGCAGTGTGCTCTACTTGAGAATGTATGTCGGATATAAAATTGCTAAGTACGCTCTGCTGGAGCCTCTTAGCAGTACACACAATGGTCGGTCCGGCTTCTGCTATGGGGTTTGACGACGGACATCTCTTGCAACGCACGTAGCCGCCTTGTTTCTCTTCTACCGGCACACCGCAGATAGGGTGGTTATGGTTACCGCATAAATCGCAGGTATGAGACACCTTCGACGAGTCTTGACCGCAGCCGCTGCACACGCACACCATTTTCGGTACCCGGTCCTTCTTCTTCGGGCGTAATGAGTAATAGCATATACCAGAACGAATGGCTCTCTGCTGTAGACATATTTAGTGTGGGTGCGAAATTAGTGTAAGTTGGCAGATTGGACTCGGAGAACGTAATTAGGGTGGCCTATACTAATTGCGCCCCCACACTAATAAGGAACCCACACTAAATACACTTTTTGCTGTAGCGGCCTCATGGGTGGATGGATCCGTGGTGAATATCGTCTCCAATGCCGATTCATCGACGTCGTCTACAGTGTACCGGCAAGTTGGTCAAGCCAAACGTCCGTTTACAGCTCCCATGTGCGTGATAGAGTACGACAGCGCGATGCAAGGCGTGGATCGCATTGACCAGCTGCGCGCTCGTTTTTCAGTGGCAGACGGGCATTCGTTTCGCAAGTGGCACAAGAAGTTAGCGCTTGCGTTTATTGATTTGGCTCGCTGCAACGCGTACATATGGCAGGTGGATGCACGAGCAAGCGAGACCCCCATCGAGAATTTATGGTGGAGTTGATCGGTCAGTTGATCTCTGGTGCATGGCGCAACACGCTTTTGGACTCGGGATTGATGTACGCAACTCCGACTGAGGCCGACCTCGCCATTCTCCGTACCCCATCTAGCGGGACTATACGAACGATCGGTCGGCTTACCACTTCCAACCATGCTACCCCCTGCGCTCTCAAGTTCAATTTTCGGACTCCCGAGCAAAGCGAGGCTGCGTTATATGTCGGTTTGAGGGACGGTACCCAACTGAGATAACGGACTGGTGTACCAAGCACTTGGTATCACTTTGCACGCAAACCCACCAAGCCCAGCCTACGAAGGCCTACGTCTGCCAAGATGATTCGACTTGCTGGAAGAAGTTTCACGAGCACTACCTTCCGGTTGGCTTGTTCAATCAGAGTGGACGTATTCGACGATCATCGAGCCTTTACAAGTGCAGCAAGGAGAGTGTATAAGAACCGATTACTTCTTCATTAACTCCTTCGGAGTGCTCTACGGTGTACACGTGAAACTTGGCTGGTACGTGCAATCTGGTAAGAGTGAAGATGATCGAACCGCCTTATATTGAGTGAATAGAACATTGCATTTGAGTACGCAGTGTATTGTAAGTGTTGTATTGATCAAAATGAAGCTAGTGGGGCACGTTCATAAAGGTAGAAGTCGTGTGAACCGCTGGTCCAGGTGACCTCTAGTTGAACGGGTCTGACCAAGTTCCAAAGCAAACAGAACACCCGACAGCATGTGATCCGATGCCGTGGACACATCTTGCGTCCTAAAACCACCTGCATCGTCGTCGTTGTCATGCACAAGAACTGTTCGATGGCTAAGTTAGATTCCTCTGCAAAGACAAGGTTGTTCACCAGGAGGACTGAGCAATTCGACAACGCGCACCGCACATCATCTGTGAGATGACAGATATCAGCGTGGTAAACTGATACTCCACGCAGCTCCGGGTACTCCGCTGAGTGACGCAATAGGGCACTACGCACCGCGAGTACCAGCTCTTCTCTCACCTCGATGCCGACGCACGCCTTGGCACTCGATTCGAGGGCAGCTTGAACTAGCACATTACCGATGCTGCACCCGATATCTCCAAACGTATCATCCGAGGTAATATTTAGGACCTTGAGCAATGTAGTGACACCCGTCGCGGCAATCTCTCCAGCATTAAGATGCGGCTTCCCGGAAAGTTGTCGAATAACGTGCGGCGATATACTGCAAAATACAGCTTCGCTAATGATATGCGCTTGACCGGAAGGGCGTGTCTGTAGGTGCGTGCTGGTGCCGGCTCTGGGTCTAGGCTGTGGGGTGCCTTGCAGGGCAGGTTGCTGCGCGCTGCGAGTACGGAAGTATGTAGTGGGGAATCGGTCGAGATTTTTACCATGCGTCTTCTTGAGCGTCTTGAGTCGCTCACGGAGGGCTAGTTTCGACATCGTCTTCAATCGCATACGCTTCACTACGATGTCCCACTGGATTGGCTGTTGCTTCTGCAGATAGGGGCGCACTAAGCGAACGAGCAACGCGTCTTGGTTGTCGCTAAAGTCTGCCATGTCGAGCTCACTTGTGGCAACCCCGTGCTATTCCAGGCCGGGCAATTATATGAAGTTTTGTATGTCGTAAAAACTATCACCGCGATACGACCACCACTCTTTCACTCGCCGTAATCTATCCGTTGAGCCGTAAACTACATGAAATATATCAGTACGATGCACAAGCACGACATTTTATCGACAAATTCTGTTTTCGTAATCGCTTTCTATTGGATAAAAAAAGTAAGACGCCAAATTTTGAGGATCGTTTTTGATTCAAAACCGGGTCGGTTCGTATTTCGCTCTATATTTATCCTGGTAGAAAAAGGTTCCTTCCACCATATTTTGCTAAACCCGGCAAAATACTAGGTTCTACCACAATAGGGTTAAAATAGCCGCAGAGCAGAACTACGAGTACAAGCAGCTACTACTCGTGCAAAAGTAGCTCCGCGCATAATACAGGGGGAGATAAGTATTATATGTGCTCATTGGGATTTTTATATATGTTACAGCTTCGAGTTCGCAGCCCACGTTGATCTGGGACGCCGTTTATATATACAAGCTGCCCTCAGAATGCCCAGCTGATACCAGGCATTCGGAGCCATTTGCTTATAAATCGACGGCAATCCGCGATATATAAACAGGGATGGGGAATGCCAAATCGGAGTGGCATCCTATTTATATATATCAAAACAAGGGTTCATCCGCTTAATAAGCACTTAAAGCGATCGATTTGCAAAACAATAGGACATAGTGGTCGGTTTTCACAATAAGCGCAACTCAGTTTTAAAATTCAGAACAGCCTTGTAGCGAACGGCCTTGTAGTAGCGGCGCCTGGGGCTCCGCTTGACGGCCACTTACGTAGCTACATACGTTCTCTTTTGAGTTTGGAAGGTTCAGGATCTATTGTCATAATTGAAATTGAAAATGTGAGATGTCGCCTGAATGTTGAACAAAGTCGCGCGTTGCACGAAGAAGCTCTGAAATTTGAGCACGACGTAATATTACTAATACAGTATGGGGCTGAGATAGCGACTGAGAGGACCATCTGCCCCTGCACAAGGTGACTGGCAAGCTATATAAGCAAGTACTTCGAAGTACTACATTATATAGTATTCACTAAGTTGTTAATGGTTTACACGGGCGGATTGACCGAACGTTGAGCAGCAGCAACTTGTTCTAGGTCGTCCTCACTGTCGCCCTCTCTGACTTCGATTCTTTGCGTTTGTGAATTTCCACTATCTTGTCCATCGTCGAGTAAAAAAAACCGGGCTTGAACCAGAAACACGGTGGTTTCGTTCGCGTACTTTCAAGCAAACCGGCGACCTCATCCGCCTCGCACCTAAGCGGAGGGTGCACGACACAGATAACATCCATGTAATTTATCAAGCTTACCGGGTATATGATTATACAACCTTAACGGTGGTTTGTTCACTTGCTTTTTCTATTGCACCTCTGATTGTTTATATACTACGTTTTCAAATAAATTATCAGTTATTAGATATTTGGAAACTATGGGATCCCCTCTTAGCTCTGAAATAAATTTCAGAGAACTAACACCACAGGCAACATCCTGAATTTTGATTAGTTCTCGACATATATTAGTTTTTGGAGAGAGATGTGACCATTTTAGTGTCGAAATCTTTAGAGTCTACAGATTGAAGATCCAAAAGCAAAAATTGACGTATCTTTTGTTAGATCTTAAAGTCTTACTTAAATTTGGACGCGATTTTTTTAGCGAAAGCTGGTTGTGCTTTTTCTAATTTTAGACAGAGTTTTAGAGCGGAAAATGCGATCACTGATATACTCTGAATTTTTTTTTCAGAGAACTGCAGCCATTACCATATATTTCCAAACAAACTCATAGCAGTTCAGAACCTTCAACACAGTTCAAGCTTCGAGATCCCGTGCGCAAGCAAAGTGAGCGCGCCCAAGTTTTATCCACTTCCATGGTATTAATATATGAACTCTTCGGTGAGTACATGTATCAGATGATTGAACACGGAGAAATGCTAATCAAGTCGATCTCGTCCAGCCCGGAGCACACCTCCACGGCAGTTTTGTTACCTGAGCCCCGCTTCTGCATCATCTCAATTTCTTGAGGTGCCATTGATGTCTTTGTACGGAGCGCGAAATACCAGTTGAGTGCAAGTTTTAATCAACCTATTGCTTTCTTTGGTCTCCGTGGCCGCCCTCGTCCTATTCTCGAATTCTCCATTCTCCGATCACCGCCAGACGCTGATCCCGTATTGTTCCTGCTTCGAGCAACAATGCGTGCTTCCGTAGTAACTTGTAGCACACAAGCACGGTTTTGCTTTCCTTTGGCTTCCAACCTTGTTCCTTGTGGCGAATCGCCTCGTCCAGCATCAGTATGCCCTTGTCGACATCCTCTACCGAGACGTTTTCCTTGTTGAGCTGGCGAGCCCACTCTAACGCATTCGTTGTCCTATCTTGCACCGTCGTCTCAAACAAGTCACGAAAGGAGCCTTCAATGTTTCTGATCACACTGCGTCATTGAAAAGAGTTTGTCAGACACTTTTTCTACAGACTGTTGCCAATCCAAGTACCAAATAAGCTTACCAACACAGATTTGCTCTGATCCTAAAACTCGAAATGATGCAAACATAGGATTTTGCGACTTCAACGATCCGGTCGTACAACTGAAGTAGCTCCGAATCTCGAGGGCCATTTTGAGCCCATCTCAGGACGAACTTCAAGGATCTCCTTATCTCGACCGCCTGCTCATCAGAGGAAATCTCTCCTGTCATTTCTTCCTTGAGCGCGCTGAGAAGCCGAGGGATGTTCTGCCTTCTCTCTTCGGGCATCATGGCATCAAGCAGCAAGGTATACTGGACGTAGCTGAGACGCACATGGTCTTTTGTTTCTTTACTTGCTAGCAAGCTCTGGCGCTCAACAATGACGCCCAATGTTTCGTAGAGCCTGAAATGGGGATAAAGAAGCAGAAAATTAGCATTGTGTAGAGATTTTCTGCCACAATTTCAAATGTAAAGCAAAGGCACATACCTTCTTAACTTTTGTGGATCTTTAGTATGCCGAAGCTGATTGATCCACGGCGATACAGCTTCAGTAAAGCTGCGATACGCTTTAAGGAGATGCTCCGTATCAGAACCAAGGTGCACCCACAAAATTAAATACTCCATCGTCACGATAGCATTGCAATAGGGTATCTTGGGCATCACTTTCGCCAAAGCGGGCAATACAACAGGAATTTGGCTATTCCGTTCCTGCACGGATAGCCGGGTCAACCTCAGCACCATCTCCACGCAGTTCTTTTTGCAGAAGTTGGCAGCAGTGATGCTGCTCTCCGTGTCACGACGATCAGTCTCGCCATCCAATCGAAATAGAATGTCCCCGAGTTGATTCGGTGGCTGCATCGATGCAGGATTTTCTCCGCTGCTTGCACCCATACACTCGTCCGTTTTCATTCTCTTTTTCCTTGTCTGCCCCTGCCACGTGAATTAAGAGCAAAAATCAAATGTCAGTACGCCAATGCCCCAAATGGTTGAACGATAGCCCAATCCTATACTACATGTAGAACTTTAGTGCAACTCACTTCATCCAATTCAGCCAGAACCGACTTCAGTTTCCGCTTCAAGTTACTTCACAACTCCATTATGCTGTCCATCACTTCCAGCAAACTCTCACTGCGGCCACCACTCGATCCGTTGCTCAACTTGGTCACTGCGTCTCGAACTTCCTCCAACTTGGCAAACACCGCCGAGACGTCGTTCATTGCGCGGTTCACGGACGAAATTTCTTCCCGGAGAACTTCATTGTAGCCGATCACAAGCTCGTCCTTCGGTACCAGCGTCAAGATGCGCTCGTACAACGCGGCAGTCTCCGATGCCATCATCTGCGATGGTCAATACATTGACTGGTGCGAGATGGCGTAACCTGGGTTATAGTGGGGGTACACGACGCTCAAGTCGCAGTTACGGAAAAGTACGCAAGAATGAACTAATACTAAGTATTAATAACGCTATTATCTTTCTTACGTAGGTGAAAGTCCAGTTCCTCCGTTGTGAATCACATCACAACTTGTGATGTCCATAACTTCCGTTGTTTTTGAAACTTCGACTAGAACGCACAATACATGTACATGTATTGCAAGGGGTAAGACTGGTAACAAACTCTTGTAAAGCTGTTGCAAAGGTAATAAATGAACTGAATCGATAAATCATCTGCAACTACGCCTATAATCATCTGAGTTGCTGCTGCTGTAATTAATGGGCGTCCTGATGTTATGAAGGTCTAGGATTCAGGCTAGTTTTGCTCATTTGCCGGCGCCATCAGTCCCCACCATGCTATCTGGGCGACGAACGGACTGCGAGGTTTCCGCCTTTCAATCAGCAAAATATGTTCTTCCACTTCTGCAACGCAACGACGCAGCAAAATGTTCTTCTCCGGAGCCCAGCCAATAACTGGACAACGCACAATGCCGTCGATCTTGGTCATCATACTTGCGATGTCACTCAGAGGAACAGCACCAAGCTGCCAACTTTGCATCTGAACCACGACATCTTGAACTCGAGATTGAAGCATTTTAGCGTCTGTTGGTAGTATGGTGTTCCGCATCCCAGCGAGCCACAACAATAGTGTCCAAGATAACCTAAGCAAACAAAAAATGTGATGGTGTTACTTGAACAATTTCACGGGGGGGGGGGGGGCATCAAACCATGCCTTGAAATACGTACCGTTTAACCAACATTTTGTGGGTCGGATTGGATATCGTTGTAGTGAGCCTGTCGAGTGGTCCCTGCAGCTGGCGATAAATGCTCACAAGTTTGGGCTCGGGAGGGTCGTTGATCATCCACAGCACAACGGTGTTCACGGCTCTTACAGCACGCGCCGTTTGTTGAGAACTTCTATTCATGACGGAGACAGCGGCATTGAAGGCATCGCAAACCTCGCGCATGTGTGCTCTTCGTTTATCAAATGACATGATGCGTACTTGTCGAACGAGAACGTTAAAAACGTTGATCGGGTCGATCGTACCGTTTTTTCTGCTTCCGGCTTCATAATGACGTTCACAGCCACGAACGCCGAGAGTTCCCAGCCGATGTAACAAATCGCTTGCCCCTACACACAGAATTACGATGTTTAAGTTAGCAGGCACTTGAGTTGATTGTTGCGCTTGGAATGCCAGGTACGGTAGGTACCCTTCCACTGACTTGAAAGATGGGTTTGAGTCCTGCCTATCACACCAACAATAATATAAATCCTCAGCCTTGAACTTGCAACAACCGCATAGCACGCTTATCACCGTACCTGCGACCTCCAAATACGTCATTGCATCTTCTGCGTAGTCAAGGTACATGCCAAGCTCCCGATTCTGCCCCGCGGATTGCTCTACCCAATCTATCACAAACTGGAAGGAGTTGCGCACTTCCGACTTGAGCAGACCGCACTTGTCATGCTTCATCGAAGTCGAAATCGCTCGAAGTACGTCTGGTATCCTGCCAAGTCGTTGGTGCAGCCGTAAACTGTCCACTTCCTTCAGAAGGCTATCGATGCATCCGCGAATAATGGGTACAGGGGCGTTCTCACTCTGCCTTGTAGCAGGCAGGCTCCCACTTTTACCGGCAGATGACGTTTCCTTTTTCGGTCTGATAATCGGCGGCATGTCCGATTTTGCCGGATCCAATCGAGCATTTGACGCAATCACTCGACTATTTTCTTCAATTTGTCTGGGCTTTTTCATCTGTCTGCCGTCCACGTCGGCTCCAATGCGCTCTCTCTTCGCTTGAAGGTGCTTCGTTTTCTACAAGCCACCACGTGAAGCGAAAATGTTACCGTAAGCACCTTATATAGCCACAAAAACAAATACTTGCGAGCACACACCTGGGTCACCACATCGACAGTTTCATACAGTTTTCTGCTAAGCTTTTGCTGCAATTCTAGGGTGCTGGCCATCACCTCCAGAAGACTCGCACTGTGTCCACCAGTCGACGTCTCGTCGCGCTGAAGCCCATTCACGACATCCCGAAGTTCTTCCAATTTGCCAAAGGCCGTTGAAATCTCATCCAAAGATCGATACACAGACTGGATTTCCTCTTGTAAAACGCTGTTGTAGCCAACCTCGAGCTCGTCTACGGGTATCGACTGCAGGATGCGCTCGTACACGGACATCGCCTTTAGCAAACAATGCCAACCACTGGAACAGTAACTGTAACCAGTATACATACCGGTATCCGCAAGAGTAACCGGGTTACGTGCGATGTAGCCATCAGCAAACGCCAACCGTGCGAAAGAAAAAAAAGAAAAAGTAACGTGTCAAAACTGAAGTACACTTGCCAGCATTCTTTTAAGAAGTCCTTAAAAGGACTTTTCTTCTGCAGTCGACGAGAATTTCTCGGTAGTCACTGCTTGAGATTTCATGCGAGCTGTAAGAAGATAATCCCGGATCCAGAGCAATTTGCCAGTCAAGGCGAAGTTGGTTCTGTGAAGCTCGTCCATCAACTGCTCAACTCGACCAAGTAAGTCATCATGGCAACCGTATCATTAGTAGCGAGCGTCCAGTTTGAACTCGCCATATTTGCCAGCATATACAATTGTGGCAATTGCAGTTGATGAGCGATGCTCAACGCCGCCATTGCCATGTAAGCTTCGTATCTGAGGCACATACTAGACTGGATAACACACATACATGTGGTGTTATTGTTCGGGGTAGTTGCTAGGTAGGTAGTAAGTAGCTACATGTAAGTTGGTGCTGATAGGGAACGTTGACGCTCAACGCGATCAGCCACGCATGTAGGCGACGCCAATAGGCCACGTGAGCAAGATAGAAATTCCTATCAGCAGCGTGCCCACCCACTGCAATATCGTCAGTGAGCTCGAGGTAGAGTCTTGTTTCGTGTTGTCATCGTCATCGGCACCTTCACGTGTCGCTTCGCGAACAAGTTTATGGTACTTGGAGCCATTCGCAGTCACTGCCCGTGAGTCTTCGGTCTGCTCAGCGACGCGTTCGGGAGATTGGTCTTTATCCTTCGTAGGCTCGACGTATCGGCGTGAAAAATCTCTGCTTGCGCGTAAGCGAGATGATTCCATGAGCACTTGCCGAATGGCATCCCCTTCAACAGTATCTCGCAGCTGGATGTCTTCCATGTCGTACAGATCCTCAAACACTTCCGTGTGTCGTTCTCCGAGTTTTGATCCAGTGTGGTCTCGTGACTCGTGCAAGGCGCGATCTCTTGGGTCAGACTTTCGTGATGCGAAGCTAAAGCCTTGCTCTAGTGTTATCTGGCTACCCGGACAACGTCGATCCCTTCCGCCCAGACGCCCACGAAGCAACGGGGAATAGCTCATATCGCGCGCTGCTTGTTCCACAGTTGAAGCCCACGAAGAACCAAACGGGCACTAAGTATCACTGAAAGATGGCTCGGGGAACTGGGACGCGGCGGTGTGCAGGGTCTTACAGTCACTCTCAGTCGGATGGCTTTGACGACCTCAATCAATGGAGGAGTCTCGAGCCAACTCGCCACCGCGTAGTCCATATCCGCATTTGCCTTGGCCAGCTCAGCCACCCTCCATCCTAACCGCTACCCTCGTGCTTCGACAATGGCGAAATTGAGTGCGTTTTCTTCTATTCTGTTGGTGTGTGCGATCGCGGTCGCTGCTGCTCAAGACGCCAACAACGCCGGAGGACAAGCTGGCAGCGTGACTTCAGACCCCGCAGCCCCC
>JAIKVD010000678.1:0-16191 GCA_024679075.1 Phytophthora uliginosa
TTTGTAATTCCCAAGAATCTCGTTATCAAACTGAATGCAGTAGTCGAAGCGGAGAAGAAGAAGCGCTAGAAGCCCAAATACTTCGAGCTAGATGTGGAACACGATCACCCGGAGGGCACGTCCGAGGAAATCATCGCTTATTTCCCCGGTGGAACCCCGCAGTTCACGAGGTTTGTATTTACCCCAAGCTGGTTTCACTATGTTTCGTCTTATGTTGTTAACAATGTCGCTTACTATGTTGCTGTATGTTGCGGTCAAATTATGAATTGGTATTGTTCAGCGGCGCGATCTTCAGGATGACTGAGTTTTACAACCTCGTCAGTAAGCTCAATGCATGGAAGGCAGATGTTCAATGGCTAACGTTGACCAATTGGGACGGCATTTCCGCAAACCCTGAGCTGTTTGATGCGAAAACCGACTCTGACGATCTAACATTGGATACTCTGGGGTCGAAGCACCAGACATTGGCAAGTGAAGTGGTGGAGCAGCTGGAAGGAGCTTGTCTTAGTTCTACCTTTCGATTGCCAAGTGGCGAAAGCACCGTGAAACTCGACAGGATGATTGGAATGCTGGCGCGCGATCGGATGCTCTCTGATACTATCATCGATTTCAGTATCAGGTGCATTTGTGACACACTCGAAGATTGCTACGTAGTGGACTTTGGACTCGTTTGCAGTACTGCTGCGTTGCGCTGATCCCCTGCCGACACGAATTTCAAGCACGCATTATGTTGTGTTGCCGGTCCATCTGAGCAACATACACTGGGGTGTCATCTTTGTCAGTATCGCGTACCAGGCAGAAACTCCGTCCCTCCACACCCTATTACTTCGAGCCGATGTGCGGTACAGCTTTCCGTGCTACACTAGAATCGACCTACGATAAGACAGTAGCGCCGTTTTTGAGAGACTGGCATCGGAAGACAATGCCAGGTGTGGAATATCCTGTCGAGGAGAATGGTGTATGGCTCAGTGCACCTAAGCAGCCCGATGGAACGTCGTGTGGAGTTTTGGTGATAGCCCAAGTGTATTCCATACTCAAGGACAGCTTCCGATTCACCAAGGCTATTGTTACAGACGATGATATTGCAGTCATGCGACTACGCATCATTTGGATGATACTCATGCAGCCAGAGGTGAGTACTATAGCAAACAACATAGCCAAGGCTGTAGATGCAACAGACCTAGAGTTGATGGCAACTGTTGAGACTTAAACAAAGCTTCTGTGGTAACTCAAAAGGATCAAAATAATTACGGTGTTACTATTTCCTTCTTCACGGTGTTAACTATCGCATCGCTTCCGTGCCCGCGCAAAGGTTTGGCTTACGATTGCTCCAGCAGAGACTCGCAACGTTGCTCCAGCATCACAGCGTATGACACCACGTAGCCAGTTTGGTGCATCGATACGCCGAGAACTGCTGCTAGATGGACAGCTTCCTCTTTCTCGCTTGCGATCGCCGTAGCTAGCTCGTCGCGCTCGTTCAGAAGCTTCAAAGCATACTTCGCGATTCTCTCCAGTCTGCCTTCCATAGCTTCAATCGCCTTGATCCTAGACATCAACAGCCCCTTGCAAACCTTCGCCCTGTGAGCTCGACGCATGCTTGCTCCTTCGCTGCTCGTGGATGGTAGCGCTGAAGCCGACACTGTGTAGGTACCTACGCCGTCTGGGTCCGTTCTCCTCGTGCTCGAACCGCCACTTTAGAAATCTAGTGGTCTACTGTGATTTTCTCAAAAGGCCCTTGGTAATTTTCACACTTTTCCGTAATTAATTCTCGCGTGCCCTCGATAGATTACGGCAAGCCTACACTATGTTGTATGGAATGATGCTTGCTACCATTCCTCACACCAGCACCGGGCGTCGTCGGGTCGGGTCGCGCTTGCCGCCGCGCTGTCCGTCGTTCCGCCACCTCGCATTATAATAGTCGCCGTCACTCTCTCCATTTTGGTATTCCCACCCTGGCTCACGCACTATGCAAGCCTCCGACATCACTTTTGATGGCACACTCGCGCACCAACGCCTTGCGTCGGCGCCGCTGCCACAAACAGAAAGCATTGTCATCGCTGCCAAACCGTTGACCCCCACGGCGCACCGCTGCACGGAACCTGGTTGCGACCGCCACTTCAACCGCAAGTACACGCTGATCGAGCACGTGAAGACCCACACGGGCGAGAAGCCCCATGTGTGCCCCGTCAAGACGTGCGGCAAGCGCTTCACCACGTCCGGGAACCTGTCCAGACACAAGCGTCTGCACGGGTACATCGAGCCGCTCGAGTGCCCCGTGGAAGGCTGTCTCAGCTCCTTCCCGAGCAACAACAAGCTCGAGAAGCACATGAAGTTCCACCTCGGTAGCGCCGTCCAGGTGTGCACCATCAACCACTGCGGCAAGACCTTCAGCACCACCGGCAACCTGAACCGCCACATCAAGCACCAGCACTTGGACATGTCCCCGTCCCAGTTCAGTGTATCGAGTCCCACCAGCGCCGAGCAGCAGTCCACGGCCTCGTACACGGCACTTCTGCTTGAGAGCAGCATGGAGGTCTCCCAGCCGCCTGCCATCGACGTCTCCGCCCTCCCGCAGTTCACCCCAGAACAGTGCGAGAGCTTCCGGGTGTCGCCTCCCAAAGTTCCGACGGCCTGGCACTCGGACGAGATGGTCGACGCGCTCACGGAGATCTTCGATGAGGCTGTAGCTCAACCCGACGAGCAGCCCGAGGACGGCACGATCAGCATCCTCGACGACATGGTCAACTTCCATGTCTCCCACATGTCATAAAGCAAACGTCCTGTGTCTTAGGTGTACGAAGTAGATAAGTTAAGAGTGAATGAATGGGGCTGCCATCCGTGCCGGCAGCTCTACGATGTTTGTCATCGCGTTTTCCACCCCTCGCGCTTCATCGTGGCACCGCATCTCATTGCACACTACTGAAACGCTCTTTCGAACCTCCTGTCACGACAGACGTTGTGTTAGTGTGCGATCGTCCTCTGATAACACCATCGTGTATCCACAATCATGGCAACTTCATTAACTTATTACGACCAGGTGTCCTCCTTTATAGCTCAATGTGGGCGACGTGGAAGCTCACCATGTCGTCCAGGAAATTCTGCGGCTGCGGCTGAAGCGGCGGGGCCGGCAGCGGCTTCTCCGGGTCCACAGAGCCGTACTCCATCTCGTCAAAGATGGAAGACAGCACGTCGGCGATGCCTGGGTTCCGAGTGCCTCGCGGGGTCACCGCGACGGGGGACGGCAGCTGAGACGGCATCACCTGGGCCGGGTTTGGTCGGGTGTAGTCCCCACTCCATCGGTTGGTGGTGTCGTAGTACTGCTGGGCGACACCAGGAGCGAACGATGGCGGCACGAGCTTCATAGGCGTGTTGACGACCCGAGGGCTCGGGAACTGGTAGCCCATGTCCACGGGGTACTGCACCTGCGGGACCTGAACCTGCAGCTGCTGCGGTGGCGGGTGGATCAGCAGTGGAACGTTGGGCTGCGGCGGCGGGAGCGACCGCAACGTCTCGTTCGGATGGTGGTGCTTCGCGTGTCGGTTCAGGTTGCCCGTGGTGCTGAAGGTCTTGCCGCAATTGCCGATGGTGCACACGTGCACGGGGCTGCCCAGGTGGAACTGCATGTGCTTGTCGAGCTTGTTGTCACTGGGGAAGGTGCAGTAGCAGCCCTTGACGGGACACTCGAGTGGCTTGATGACGCCGTGCAGACGCTTGTGGCGCGACAGGTTGCCCGACGTGCTGAAGCGCTTGCTGCAGGACCGCACGGGGCACACGTGCGGCTTCTCGCCCGTGTGGGTCTTCATGTGCTCCACGAGCGTGTATTTCCGGTTAAACTGTCGGCCGCAGCCTCGATACGGGCACTTGTGCGGTTTGGCCATGGGCGGAGGAGGCGTTGACGCTGTAGAGGAGGGCGAGGTGGCGCTTGGGTCGCTGTACGAGTATGGATACTTGGTGCCGGACTCGACGTGCATCATGATGGTGCGACTGGCAAAATGGAGAATTTGCAGGGGGATGGATATCTATGATAAGCCACGATGTCGCTGGTTCTCGCCTCGGTCGGTGAAATGGCGCAATGAAGGGAACGCCGCGCTGCGCTGCGCGTACGCGATGGTAGGTTATTGGAGCGTGATGCTCGGGGGATCCCTGCGGCAGATGCCACTGTTTGTTGCTCGAATCATTTCTCAGGCCCAAGACCGGGGCGGCGTCAGCGTGCGACAGCGCTCGTGCCGATAGCCTGACGCCCGGCTGGTCCTCAGCTGAAGCCGCCAGGGAGAAAAAGGAGCGCGGCGACTGGCAAAACAGGACTGCAGCAGTCACTAGGCCGCACGCAATCTCGCACTGCGGACATCGCGCAGCGAGGAGAGGAAGGCATGGCGCTGCGGTACTGTAGCGTCGGCGACGGAAGATAGCAAAGACGTAAGTACCTGTACGCGGTCCGCATGCGCCCTGCTCAGGAGGTTGAAGCTCACCATCTTGTCCACCGAGACGCTGGGGGGCATAATCGCTGCCGCGAGGTCGATGACCCGCTGCTGAAAATCCACCCGGCAGCGTCGGTGTCTCTCCGCCTTGAGCAACACTGCGCCGGTTCTGATACCGATCCGCAATGTACATGTAAGTACACAGCAGTGCTGTCGGCACCAGGGTGGGAAGGCAACGTCGGCTCAGATGTGTTTTGAATCAAAACTTTTGATGCGAGTCCAGCTTGTTGATCTTGTGCAACGATTGACGTATGAATGAATACATGCACAGTTCGCTTCATCACATTTGTGCACAGTTCTGTGAAGAGCAAATTCCTCTGCTGCAAATTCCTGCAAGTTGCAATTTGGACCTACGGTATTGCCTATATTCGGTTAACCTACACAAAACATGCTGTTCGATAGTAGATCATTCTGCGATTCGATGATCGAAAAAGGAGACTGCAAAACAGCATGGGCGTGACCAAGGAGATCCTCTCGGAAGGCAACGGGCCGACCCCCACCAAGGGCGCGTCCGTGACCGTGCACTGCACGGGCTACGGCAAGGACCGCGACCTGCAACAGAAGTTCTGGAGCACGAAGGACCCGGGCCAGACGCCGTTCACCTTCAGCGTGGGCCTGGGCCAAGTGATCAAGGGCTGGGACGAAGGCGTGTTGGGCATGATGCTCGGGGAGACGGCGCGTCTCACCTGCACGCCGGACTACGCGTACGGAGCCGGCGGCTTCCCGGCCTGGGGATATCCTTTTCACTTAATTGCTAGTTGCATTTTACCCTCTATCAAGGATGGGGACACTTTTGATACATGTTGCTTCCTTAACTGTTGTGAAGTGTACGATTCAGCCGAACTCGACGTTGATTTTCGAGATCGAGGTGCTCAAGATCAACTAAGACGCAAGAGTGTGTGCTGTAAACATGTTTTCAAGCTTCGAAGTCGCCAAGCTGAACGACGGGGACAATGCAAGATAGTCGCACGAAGAGAGAAATGCACTGCATTTTTTGCTTCGCAATTACGACTGTATTTTCTTGGCTTACTTGTGACGTAGTTGATACTCAGGCAACGCAGACGGATTCTTGGTTGCTGGGATAGTTTTACCACCACCAGTTGCGACGGCGCCTGCTCGCTTCACTAGAGGCAGTACTTCCTCTCCCAGCGCGACCGCGACGTCATCGATCTCTGGCCATCTCGAGCTCTTCCGTATCTTCATCGCTAGATTCTTGTAGGGCACGTCGGCGAAAGCGGCCCCGGTGAATTGCTCCGTTGTCCACATCGAGATGTACTCTACGAGCTGCAAACAGTAAATGTAGTAAGTGAGAGCACATTGAGAGAGCGCAATGGGGTGCGGATACCTTCGTTAATTCTTATGTGGTAACCTTGGCCGCCAGCGCCGCGACCACTATGAATTCCGCCAGACACTTTCCACAGCTCCAACACAATAGCTGCAACCGAAGTCGCTACCTTCATAAACTCAACGACCCCCGACCTCTCTGCATTGCAAGCTCTCCCTCCTCCCTGCCAAATACTCCCGGATGTGGGCAGTAGGATCACAACAATGAAAGCTGTGGCGACGCCCAAGAAGAAGGCATCCAATTTTGATAGTGAGAGTTCCATGAGACTTTTCGACCTCATCGTGAAAAGTGAGACGTGAGAGCGTAACTATCAGCAAAAAGAACTTTCCGAATGAATTGCCAGATCAACAAACTGTGAATGCATCCATCCTTTTTCGCCCGATAGGCAGCTACATTCATTAGTTCGGCTTCCGAGTTACGCACGATTAGCCTAAATCAAAGTGAAGGCAGATGAAGGCGACGGTGAGATCATTTCCACGTCCTGCAACACTTCGCCACTGCATCTTCGTTTAGCGCTTCAATAGAACGGACCGCGACGCGGTCCAGCAACAACCACCCCGCCGCGCACAGCACGTCCGCCAGCGACAACGACCTCGTCGTCACCGAGCGTATTCGCATCCTCTGCCAGCTCATTTCCTCGCAGCGCTACAACAACAAAATGTAGGCGTTAGCGTAGATAATAAATTACTTACCAACAGCATAATAGAATACTTACCGCGGACACCAACGCCACCGAGTCCACCAACGCCACCGAGTCCGCCGAGTCCACCAACGCCACCGAGCCCACCAAGACCACCTATGCCGCCCAATCCTCCAACACCCCCAAGTCCCCCAAGGTCATCCCCGATATCGTCCTCTCCGAGCTCAAATTTCGCGTTCTCATCACTTGTCAAAGCACGCTTGCCGCCAGAGTGCTTCGATGGGTGCTTTGGGTGCTCCTTATGCCAGGGCATGTGCATCGCCATCGCCGCTGCAAACAGCACCGACGCGAACACAAGGAAGAATGCCTTCATATTTGATTCTTGGGACGTACTGTGCACTCCTGGAGATATTTGCGAGTGAGGCCCAAGTAAACCTAGAGGCTTTCCGTTGCTGGTTTGTGACCCGCCAGTTGAACGATGGTGCGTATTTGAAGCTGCTCCCTCTCTCATCCAGCCCGTTCCTCTAAATGCTCAAAGATCAACCGCGTCAAATTCGGAGAATTGCCCTCAAGAACGCGGTGGTAATTTTGCGAAAGAAATCATGCATTCAAGAGCGTTCATGAGCTAGAGACTCCGAAGCTGTCGCTCCACCCGTTTGATCTTGCACATGTCAAACACCAGTGAGTAATTTCTCCTCGTTCAAGCCGCGCAAAAGATGCAGTACCTTGTCATCCCAAGTGGCGAGCTCGGCTTGGAATTTGGCCTCTTCCTGCGCACACTGCTGCTGCAAGCTAAGCTCTTGGAGACGGAGCTCAAATTCAATTCGCTTTTGCTTGTCGTCACTGAGTGCGACGGATTCATTGAATCGATTTGCGTACTCCGTTCCATGCTAGAAGTGTACGCAATCGGTTAGCTACCGCGCAATAATACACAGTGGCAAACTTGTTACGAACCTTAATGCCCTCACCCAAAAGACGACTCAAGTTTTCAACTTGACGAAGCTCCAAGGCCATTTCTTTTTCTTGTTCCTGTAATGAGTCCCTTTCGCGGCGAAGTTTTGTTTGCATCTTGATGGTACTCTTGCTCTTGCGTTGGTATTCTTGATATTCGCTCTTAAGATCAGCGATCTTCTTCTGCGCATCACCCACCGCTGCATTTAAGCTTCTGACTTTCTCTTCTTGCTGCTCAATATCTTTCGCCAGTGAGGTAATTTCACTATCGAGCCCCTCCGTCGTATTTTTTGCCGCCACAATCTGAGCGCTGAGATCCTCTAACGTTGCATTCAGCTACAGCGACTGCTTAGTTCCGTCCACAAGGACAATTTAACGCACAAGAAATTATACACTTACTTGAGTGTGATCTTCTTCCAGCACTTTGAGAAGATTCTGCACCACTCTGTCAGACTAAGCTCACGATATAGTTAATGATCGGAGCGTACCTGCTTCTCTTGCAGCTTGTTCTGAGCGGATCGAGCATCGTCGCGCTTCGTAATCAACTCTTCTTGAAGACGAGTTGTATCGAAGGTTCCCTCACCGCGGCCAATAGCAGAAATCGAGCTCGACAACTCGGCGATTGCGCTCTAAACGCGACATCATCAGTAGCAGTGCCAACCCGAATACACGCTGAGACTACTAACCTCAACTGCAGCTAGTTGTTCATTACGCCCGCTTAGCCTGGCCAAGGCAAGTTACGTGAGAAATAAAGAAAACGCAAGCATAGGAAATATTTGGACAGACGTACCTCTCTTCAAACGCCTCGCGCTTGGCACTAAGAGCATCGACGATAGACAGTGCGTCCTCATTCGCCATCTGACCTCGTTCAAGCTCTGAAACAATGGTAAATGGTAATGATTTCAATCAACTACATACTGTAGAACTGTAGAGCTATCGTGGTCAAGAACAACCTGGCGACTTACCAGAAGTGATGAAGGAGATTCTGCGCTTAAGGGAGCTGATCTCGTTCTTAGTCTTTAGTCGAAACTTCCTGCGCTTGGCCTTCAACTTGCCTTCGATCTTTCCTGTGGATAACGATATAAACACGATGTTAAAGCTATAACAAGTAACTTCACTGGAAACCGAGGCGTACCATTTTCTCGGACAACACTGAAAGTGTCCTCGCGCAGGCGATTGAACAAGACCTCGGCTTCTTTCTCTTTGTAAAAGACCGATTCACGCAATTTGTGAGCCTCTTGTTCACACTGCAAAACCTCTGCTTCGAGCTTGGTCCGCTTTTCCACAAGTTGACTTGTCTCTTCCATCATTTGGGCGATGAACTGTTGGGTATATCTGATCTTTGCGCGGAACTTCTGACGGGCAGCCCGCTGTTCCGCCGGCTCAGTGCATTCATCCAAGGCGGCAGAAACTGCCATCAAGCCCAAGCAATTGCACACGAATTGTTAGACGAAACTCATTGCAGCCACCCATTCCAATCTACATACTGTTGTGCGTCTCCTTCTCCACAGTCTCGATAGAGAGTGACAAGTTCTTCAACTGAGCAGTAGATTCCGTGATCTGGTGCCTCAAGCTGAGCATTGCGGCTCGCTGCTGCTGAAACCGCGATCGAAGCACTTGTACTTCACTCTCATGCTGCGTCACAGCATCTATAATGAACATTAGATCGATGAAAGTGTCCGCATCACGTTGCGTGTCTACCTTGGAATTGTCGATGGTTGGCCTCAGCAACTGATTAATGCGCGACGTAAGCATCTTCAGTCAATCTCACATGACCACCAGACCCAGAGCTCTTCACGCGTACCAATTTGTTTCTCCTCAAGGATCTGGAGCTCGTTGGCGTCCTCTGCCAACGCGCTCTTCAGCGCCTTGTAGCGTGCGCGTTCTTGTGTGATCAACTCCTGCGAGTTACAGCGTTAGACCAGCTCCCAGCGCTCGAGCTTTGGGCTCTTTGACGCACCTTGAAGTGTTTGATGCGGGCGCTCACTCTGGCTACATTGCATTCATTCAGCTTGATGCTCTCCATGAGCTCCATCTCCGCGTGCATCATCTCCACTGCAAGAGAAACCATTGTAACAGATTCGTCAGTGAGGACCCAATAGGAAGTTGTTAGTGGGGGCCGGACGCACCGATGTACTTGCGCAGCTCGCCAATGTCATCTCCCATGAGCATCGCCCTGGCGCTCGCTTCATCTGTTCGGGGTTTCTCCATCTTCTTGCCGCTCGCTTCCTCTTGAGTGCGGAATGCGAAATGGAATGCGGAATCCAAAGGGAAACCAGGTGACCATCACTCTGACATTACAAGTTGAAGTTCGCCTTAAGTACGGTAACTTACCTTCATTGCAGCTCTGATCCGACTCAGCTAGATGCTATTTTGATATGCGCCAGCAACTGACGGTGGCGCACAGGTAAGAAGAGTCACTTTAGCAGAGTCACTTTAGCAGCAAGAGCAGCACAAGGCGTCATGGTCTCGGCTTCCACGGTCGGCGTGACAACAGATGTGTGTGCGTTGTCAGACCAAGTGAAAAAGTACCGCGCTCGTGTCGTCCAGAACAGCCAGGGAGCTGACAGCGACGGCAAAAATGCTGCTTCAGCATCGGCCATTCCGTCGCTGCTGCTCATGTGTCTCAAGATCATCTCCGACCGCTTCCGTCTGCAGCCCAAAGCGCAGAACGTGCCACGCCAGTTCCTGCCTGAGGTCATGGCACGCCTTCCTTTGGACCTCGACGTGTGTGTGACGGCTCCAAACGTGACGGACGAGAACTACTGGAAGCGCTGCTGCCTCAGCAAGACGCAGTGGAAGAACATCCAGATTGCGGATCACGGACTCACATGGAAGCAGCTCTTCCTAGAGAAGCATCTGCAAGATTTACTCGAGGACTTTGATCCGTCGTTGGATGATCATGACCACTTGATGGCAGTCGTTAAGGCTTCCAGTGAGTACATTTTCACCCTAGAGATCGACCAATTGCTGTCACATCTGGACTTGAACGAGATCTGCGCGCAGTTACGCAATTTGACTAGGCTCCGAGTGACCTACGGCGTCAAGCAGATCGGGATGAAGTACGAGCGCATGCTGTTCGGGATGAAGATCTCCGATGCGACCAACCTCTCGCATATCATCAAGTCGTCGAACTCGCTGACGACATTGTGGCTGCCCAGCAATCTGCTAGACGACGACCTGCTACGGATGCTCATGACGGGGCTCGTGAAGAACACCAGCATTACGTCACTCGATCTCTCACACAATAAGCTGACAAACCACGGGGCGAGGTTGCTGTCCAAACTGCTCGGTCCCGAAAGCGTGATCACCACGCTGAAGCTGTGTGACAACCAGATCCACGCAGAGGGCGGTCGGTACCTCAGTCGCGGGCTCAAGTACAACACCAGCTTGGTGGAACTCGATCTTCGGCTGAACCGCCTCACAGATGACGGCGGACGCATGCTGCTGGAAGGCCTTGTTGAGCACACCTCACTGACTAACCTGAACTTGAGCAGTAATATGCTGGGCAAGGAAAGTGCCGAAGCGCTAGCTGAAATCCTCAGTGACTCGCTAACGGCACTTCGCTCCCTTGACCTAAGCAGCAACGCACTAACCGAAAGCGATGGAGATATGCTGCTTCAGGGTTTACAGCAGAATAGCACACTCGTCGCACTCGACCTGCGCCAAAACACGCAGATCCCCGCTGACGCTGATTGCCTTGTGAAGATCGCACAAAAACTCCGGCAGAACGAAGTGAACATGAAGACTCCTTCCTCGTCTGAAGGGGGTAGTAGCATATAAGTCAGGTGCACCATCTTGCTAGCTAGGATGGCAGAGATCATGCCAATTCCTCGGCACTCTCTTCCTGCCGCGACACCAATAGCGCATGCGTTAATGAGATGTACACAACGCTATCTGCAGCCACGTTTCCATCTTCCTCCTGTGTGCCGCCCTTCTTATCTTCACCATTTGCCAGCACACACGCGAACAGGAGCTGTTTCTTCACCATTTTGGCCACACGACAGAAGCTCACTATATCCACGCGTGCGAATTCTTCCTCGTAGTCTTTCACCACAACCAGCGCCACCGCATGTGCATGTTTGGGGTTGTCTGTGCAACGCAATACAACACATTATCAGTTGCAAGCTCGCCGTCCCGCAAACAACCCGCTTCTGACCTTTGTAAATGAGGAAATCGGCACCAAACTTGGAGCCGAAAGTCACGACGTAGCCTCGCTCCCACAGATCTCGGGAAACTCGCAGTTGAGCACGACGTCGTGGCGCTGTAACCAATCGTAACGCGATGTCAAGTTAGTACAGACGCACACCAGCTAGTAGCTGGCAGCTACCAAGATACCACTAGCGCTTCTTACCTAATGTCCACACGACGCCATCACTACCGGTAGCCTCTCTATGCAATGTATTGCCTCTCAATTCTTCTGTAATTTCCTCCGCTAGTGTCCGTCTTCCCTCCTCCATCGCTTCATCGTCATTAGAGTCCACTACCGGCGCCTCCAGGCGAAGGAACCCTTTCACCACCCCCACCGCCATCTCTTCCAATGCCAACCGCAGTCGCGGAGGTGCCGCAGCCGCAGTCGACGCCACCCCATCCGGTGAGCCATATACACGACACTCTTGCTGCAAAAAGACAACGTGCTCCGGCTCGGTAACCAACGCGTAGGTGGCGTCCGCGTCCGACGCCGCTATCACCGTCGCCACCGCCATATTCATACGGCGGAAGTTACAAACTGAATACCAACAGCCAATCACGTGTCTCGACATGAACCTACACTGGTGGACGCATCCTACAATTCGTTTAGTCAACAACAGTTCAAGCAGCCAAAGCCTTCGGTCCGACGCGGTACCTGTACCACAAGTGGATTGATCATGGCGGACGAGAGCAAAAGGACGACGGAGACGGAGACGGACGTGACGACGGGGGACGACTCTGAGACCACCAAGACGGTCACGCGCACCACGACCACCACCACGCGCGTAGTCTCCCCCTCCCTCGAGGCCCCCGCGTCCTCCGCCTCGATGCTCTCCAAGACCTCGTCGCTCCTCGGCGCCTACGAGGCGTGGGTGAGCAGCCACACGGGCCTGGCCCGCAACGTGGAGACGACGCTGTACGTGGCGCCGCAGCTGGTGCCGGTGCGTGACTTCAACTCGAGCGATCTTAAAAGATATCTAGGTATGTATGTAGAGATGGATTTCTTAACGTATCCCTTTGTTGTTTGATGCTGCAGAAGCGGGTGATGGAGCCGGAGGTGGCCACGCAGTTCGGCTACTCGCTGGTGGGTCTGCTGCACTTGTACCATGACTACGTGCTGTGGAAGAAGGACAGCGCGGACAAAGATCCGCCGACGGGCAGTCACAAGTGCGTGCGGTGTCTGGAGTTGAAGTTGCTCGGGCTGCTACGAAGATGAGATTATTAATTGTTGCTGTGCTGTGCTGTACAAGACTGACGCGGTTGGTTCGGGTTCCGCTGTCGTTGATTTCGCACGTGCAAGTGCTGGCGGAAGTCGTCGCCCGCCGAGTCGGCGGAGACGTGGGCAAGTGGCGTCTGATTGTGTGGGTGGAGGTCGTGAAGAGTGTGCTTCGCCTCGTGCTGCTTGCGCAGCGTCGTCGTGCCATGATGATTCGTGGTGGCAAGGTGAGGGAGGATGCTGTTCGGTGAGTCATGCGGATCTGGACTCACGGCTCGCTGTTGCAATTACACAGTACAAGGGCGTGGAATCTGCTCCTCGGCCGTCTGCATTCGCGCGCTTCAAGAAGCCAAAGCAGCCTGGTGCCCGCACGGGCAAGACCTTTGGAAAACGTGAGTGGCTGAATGGCCAAGTCGAAAATCATTACCGTATGCGCTAAGCCTGTGGTATGATATTTCTTTGTATCTCTGATTCTATAGCTGCGGTGTCGGAGCCTCAACCGACGAAGGAGAAGAGTGCCGAGGAAGCCCCCAACAAAATCATATTTGAAGTAAGTCGAGGGTAAATCGGTGTACTTGTATACGCTGGTTAACCATGGGTCGAACTTGCTGAATAGGACGCGACGATTGAAGTTGCGGAAGGCTCGCGAGAGGACCTCCTTGTGGCTGGAGAGGTCTGCCACATTTTGCGGCCCGTCGTGTATGCACTGCTGCGTCGTCACCGACCGGAGACCTCCTGGACACCCGTTATTGCATCGCTTTTCGTGGAACTCTCTGGGTACGCCTTCGCCGGATGAAGCATTGCCAACGAAAGTGGGCCTGGCTAACGCTGCTTATTTGTATATGCAGTTTGGCGCTGTCTGCTGCAGCTGTTAAACCGGCGGAACCGAAGATGCCTGTCTCAGCTGACAAGGCGAAGGACGAAATTGCAGCTCGAAAGGTTTGTTTGACTTTTATGAATCAGATATTGTTAGACAACCATTGCTTACACGGTGATATGTCATAGATGGCTCTACTTCTCTACTTGCTTCGCGATCCAGTGTTCGCGACTGTCACAAAGCCCGCTACCGGAAAGGTAGGTTTCTAGGTCGAGGCTGTTTGAAAAGGATCTCGAACGTGCACTAACCGCTCGACTGATGCATATACGTACAGGCTGCGGACGTGCTCGACTACGTGCCAGTCGTTGGCAAGTTGTTCCGTTTCGGTACGACTGCCGTGCTGGACTACTACTACCAGTTCCACTTCTACACCTCGGCGTCGTAGATTTCTTTGGTCCGGTAGGGTTTTTCTTCGAAATCGTTTGTATTAGCTCTATGCACTTGTTTTCTTCTCATTCCGACACCAGTACCGAAAGTTTGGATAAAAGTTTGTGGTTTTCGCTGGAATTTCTTTTGCGTTTTTCGTGCTTTTTCGAAGATATACTCTGGAACTACTCGCCGCAGTATTTAGACGCTGTTGCTCACTTCTGGAGTCGCGCCGACAAGAGCAACCCAGGAGAAAGGAGTGACCCACCTCCGTGAACCATGAAGATTCTAGCAAGTTTGATGGTGTTGGTGGCCACCTTGGGACCTTGGGTGAATGCTGAAGAAGGTATGGTAGCTGCGGTTTGCACTAATACAACCTCGGGTGTTAATCAATCATGCTCTTTGCAGGGAACGGGCTAACGGAGCATGAAGATAGTGATGTGAACGCTGTCTGCCGTCCCGGCAGCGATGATTGGCCGGCGTGCCGCGCCATTGGGTACCCGGCGTGCATGCCAGGCGTGGTCCGCTGGCCACAATGCCGCGATGATGCTAAAACGCATCGCTAAGCCCGAAGAGTGGATATCCATGAGGCCTGAGGCAGGCAGAATGTCAAAGCTGCGAAGCTAGAAATATGACGTTTTCAATTAACACGGAATCAGAGACACCTCCATCGTAAATCTAACGGCTATATTGCATGAATTGTGAATCACAATTTGTGATGGTCATCTACAACTACAGTTGGAATGCCACTCAACGCTGCTAGCATGTATAATACCGGTAGGCTTAGCTTAGAATCGGTCGAGCTTAAAATTTGACAAGAAATGTTTATTTCGTGAGCTGCGTTCATTCACCTTGTGACCAGTGTGTAGAAGAGAAGGTAGGCAGATGTTAGCGTCTCTCTTCGAAATGTTGTCTCATCAATCACTGAGACCACGTCATCATCGATCCGAAGCCATTCGGCAGCATCTTGCCGTGAGTTGTGATGCCGCACATACGCGACGTAGTGGCCAGAGTCAATCGAGTTGCCGAGATGAGCACACACGGCGGCCAGTTCGAATGTGACGCGCTTCTCCTCGTCTCTGAAAAATGCATTCATGGTGATGTCCAGCAGTTCTTCGCTTCCACACGGAAAGCTCACTGGGATATCCACCTTCTCAGTTTGTCCTCTCGTCGATGTATGCTTGAATCGTTGCAGCCGAAGAATCAGCACAGGTGGCACGCGTTGCAGTAAAATTTGTGTGAGGCGTGTGGTCTTGGTACGGCAGTATCTATCGCAGTACACACGATTCTCGTCGGTGAGCTGTTCAGGATGACGAAAGTGCTCCAGACACTCGGACAGCGTTTGATCGCCCTTCCCCGAGGCGATCGCTAGTGAAATAATTCTATTGGCAGCAACCAAGGGCTTGATAAGTCACTCTGCTAAACCAAGCCATGTCGACACAACTGTACGCACCGTTGCTCTTCATGAAGACACGTGAGGTTAGCACAGCTGCAGCATTGTGAGCCTCGCACAGTTTGCCCCGAAAACAGATCCGTAATCACCGACGCGTTCTGCCGCAGGAAATAGTTCCATCGCGCTTCGCCCAGATTCGCTTCATCCCATAACAGCCAAAGCGCACAAAAGTCAATTCCTCGCATTTGTCACCACTAAAGCACCCAGATCAGAAGCATACCAACTGCATGCATGTACGACCTCGGGTCGTTCGGGTCGTAGCTCTTCAGCTTCTTCAGGCACCATTTCTCCGCCTGCAAGAACTGCTGGCGCTCCTCCTCCTCCTCCCTTTCCGGCTGCGCCGGCACGCGGAGCAGATCGTGCAGCAGTTCCAGCAAGTTGGACAAGAACTCCTCTGCATCCTGTTGCTCCTGTCTCGACGCAGCACTCGACACCAAGTAACTGCAGCGACTCGCAGCCGACCTGAAGCGCCGCATCCTCTGCTGATTATCCTCCCGGGCGTTCCTGCGTCTCTCCTGCTGCGCTCCTCTGCGTCTCGCATCTGCCGCTTCGGCCTCCGCCTCCGCCTCCCGCTCGAGCTCGAGCTCCAGCTCGTCCTCCACCGGGGAGATGCCTCTCAGCAGACTCACGAGCGTCTCGGCCACCAGCAGCTTCTGCACCTGCGCGTCGTCGGG
>JAIKVD010000679.1:0-16182 GCA_024679075.1 Phytophthora uliginosa
CAGAAGCCGACATGGCTAGCGGCTTCTGGACAATCCGAATGACAGAGCGCGCTAAGCTAATCTCGGTATTTGTATGTCCATTCGGACACTTCCAGTGGGTACGTACGCCTTTCGGGCTAAAGAACGCGCCGCTGATTTATCAGCACGTGATCAACAACTGCCTGTGGGGATTTGGTCGATTACCGCCCGAAGAGGAGCTGTTTGTGGATCAGGATGTTCTAGACTATCTCGGTTTAGACCCGCATGATTCGGAGACGCCAAACCACGCTGGAGCTGATCATGACACAGCATCTTCGAAGGACTACTTGCCAGTGCTGACAGAGCAGATGACGGTTTTCAAGCGGAACATCCCGATGCCATCTCAAATGGGACCAGTTTTGGGGCGCCGTTCTTACATCGATGCCATCGCTCATGGCGCTGCGACCTAGGACCAATTGTGTGACGATTTGGATGCATTGTTGTATCATTTATGGTATTGGAATATCTCCGTCAGTTTGCCCAAGCGTGAATTCGGCAAGAGGACCATCCCGTATCTGTCGCACGAGATTGGGGCGGAAGGGATTCGAGCCACTCCGAAGATCGTCAAGGGCATTCAGGATTTGCTATTCCCAAAGACTCTGAAAGGAGTTCAGTCGTTCCTTGGAAGAACTGCAACCAGCCTAACTTGCAGCGAAGGCTGGCCGAATACCAGGTGTTGAAAGAGAAGTTCAAGTTGGTCCGGCTGGTACACGTGAAGCGAGATTTCAACCAGGCCGCGGACAACTTGATTTCTAAGACCCTGGTGCTAGGCGAAAGCTGGGCTGTTCAGGATGAAGGCGAAAGGGAACACTTGAGAGTCGCATCGATGATTCCGGAGCAGATCATGAAGTCAGCGGAAAAGGGTGCGAGTACGCCTTCAGCTAAAGCAAGTGGTGTTTCGAGTGAACCATCCGATAGCGATCCTGAGTGTAAACCTCAACCAGGTCCGGAATCAGCGCCTCTCCCACCCGCAGCCCGGGTGATGGCAGTCCTGACTCGGGCGCAGACCCGAGAAGTTCCAGAAGAAGGTCCGCCCATGGGCCCGCTGGAGTTCCAGGCGTAGCGTTGGAGGCGCATTCGCGCGCACCAGGAGCAGGACGAGTATCTCTCCGAGATCCGAAATTTTCTTCGAGGTTATTTTGATAGGTTCTCTCCGAGACGCCTCCGGAAGATTGCGAAAATCGCCGACTTGTTCGCTTTGGACGCCCGAGATGTGCTTTACCGATTGTCACGTTCCACTCGAGATCGTCCTCGCGACGCTGAAGATCAGCTGTGTTTAGTTGTTCCGGAAGCCCTTCGTGAAGACATGTTGCACAATGCTCACGAAGATGTTCAAGGAGGCTACCAAGGCATCACTCGGACACATGAAAGATTACGTTCGGAATTCTACAGGCATGGTATGTACGCCGACGTGGAACGAAATGTGAAAGAATGCACGGATTGCGCCAGTGGTAAGGGGCGCCCCCCCCAATCACGGGCCATCTCCAGGGAACATTGAGCCGAGGCGGCCATTCGAGTTGGTCTCGATGGATTTTGTGACGCACATGCCAGAATCAGACCGAGGAAACACTTTTCTGCTTCTGTTTCAGGATTCATTCTCGGGATACATCATGTGCAAACCGATGTCGTCCACGACCACCCAGGATGTGGCGGAGGAGTACGAAGAGCAAGTGTTCCGGAGATTCGGAGCGTCGTCAATGATTCGGCATGACCAAGATCCTCGGTTCATGAGTGAAGTGTTCACAGGGCCGTTTTTAGTGCCTGTTGCTGCTCCAAACTCCACGCAATGGCATTGCTTCGACTTGGAAGAGCATTCGCGACGATCGTGGGGGACAGTGTCACTGCCTGCATGTGCGTAGTATATCCGCATGATGGTGGAGTCGTCGGCTGAGGATGCAGCAGGTTTTGCCAAACGTCAATGACACGTACCATGGTTGACATCCGTGTTCGAGTGCGGGTCCCGATCCGGCTTCAAATCCGTCAGCAGCAGCGTTTCGCAGCTTCAACTCGACGGGCACCAAGCTCTTCGCCGGCTTCGACCCTGAGAAGCCACCGGTGCTAATCGTCTACGCCAACGAGTGGGCAGATCCAGATGTTCGACTGCTTGGCGACGGAGCGGGCCAACAATCTTTCCCAGCGTGCTACTTTACCCCTGTTCGAAGTGTTCACGAGGTTTCGAGAACTACTCGGAAGCAAGCAGCGCGCTACCCTAGCTTATCGTCCTCAAGCTAATGGGCAGCAGGAACGATCAGTCCAGACGGCCATCCGGAGTGTCAAGGCGTACATCGCGGAAGCGGATCAGTCGGATTGGGATGAACATGCTGAGAGGCTAATGTTCGCTCTGAATACTTCCTTCGACGCTACGCGTTTGGACACCCCGTTCTACCTCGTTCACGGATGGGACGCTCAGGGAACCGCTTCAGCTATGCTCGGCCCGAAGCCCTCTAGCCTGCCCGAAAGGACGGCTTATGAGTGGCGCCGCAAATTCAGAGAGAGACTGTAGCTATGCCCTGGCCTGCGCGGAAGATCTCCAGAAGAAGGCAAAGCGTGCACGCTCCGAAGAGCAGACACGAAAGTGGCGAGAACTCTCCGAGAGGTTGAAGTCAGGATTCGAGACGGGAGATGCCGTGCGGTTATACATCCCGAAAGTGCAGCCTGGATTGAGTCGAAAATTGGCACATATGTGGCATGGCCCTTTCCGGATTGAAGAAATTCGAGATGACTTCAGAGTCCGCCTCAAGGTCGAGGACACGGAGTACCGTGTCAACCCTTGGTTGCATGTGAGGCAACTGAAACCACGCGCAGTCTTCCCGAAACGGCCGACTGCAGAGCTTGATCTGGATGAAGACGATGATTTCGATGCAGCGTTACTGCCTGAAGACAGCTGGGAACCAGACAACTCGAATGATGAATACGAAGTCGAGAAGATCCTGGATCTACGATGGGTCAAGCGAACAAGCACAGCCAAGCGCACTCGAGAGTACCTGGTGAAGTGGAAGGGTTATGATCCGGACTGGACACCTGTATCTCAACTGAGCTGTGGCGCTCTGCTGTACGAGTTCAATCAAGGGGCGAAGGCTAAGGTACGTTTTCAGCCTATGCAAGCCGGAGACGATCATCCTAGGCTGTAGCCATCCTGAATGATGCAGATTGGACTGACGCAGACCGTGGATTGTGAATATGACTGAAAATGTTTTGATTTCGAGTGGAGATTAGTGATGTGCAGCTGAAAGAGATGCGACTGAAGTGTGCTGAGTACGAGAGATTCAGAAAGCACGAAGTGAGATTGCGCGTGCGAAAGGACTAAAGAGATGACATGGAATGGAAAGCAGGTCGAATGTATTGAGGAGGTTAAAAGATGACTACGCTGAAACATGCACAGGCGAATGAACCTCCGAGAATCCGACCTCTTGTGACCGCCGAATGAGCCCTATGGGGGCTGCGTGGAGACCGAGTGGCGACGACGCTCGGCTTGGGGAAGCAGCTTCTTCCGGAGTGACGGAGACAAATGAGCCACGCGCTGGTAATCCGAGTCGCACGAGTTCCACTGCACCCGAGCGGGCTCTTGCTTGTCCACGATTTCGAGTTGCTCCATCAGCGTGAAGGGGCGCCCTTGGTCGTTCAGTTGCGACTTGTCCATCCACATCCAGGAGCAGTACTTGGCCGGGACTGTCCATACGCCAGGCTCCTCCAAGACCGATTCAGGAAGACCATCCTGGACCTTGTCATCCAGGAGCTTCTTGTAGTTCTTCTTGACTGCGTCGCACTCTTTCTTGCGGTCGGTGTGGAGGGTCGCCGAGTAGTCGTCCAAGTGGTGGTGAATGAAAAACCAGTGACCGATCAGCCAGAATGTCCGGCGGTTGTCCTACATGAATTCCACAATGTCAACCAGGCCGGCCCTTGCCCGCTCGCTCAGATCTTCGGGCTTGTGAAGTATCAGGAACTTGGAACGTTGGTTGAACATGTCATCCCAAGGCGCCAAGTCCCATACCACCTTGAATAGAGCCGGACCCCACCGCGCCCGGACAGCTTCCACTTCGGCATTCTTGGTCAAGTTGGGCGTGTAATCCGGGAAGCCGGAGGTCTGCACAACTGCATTCGCAGTTCCGGGCGCGAACTTGATCAGGTGCCGTAGTGCCGCCAAGACATGATACCGCGCCCTGGAGTCTCGATCACCGTAAGCTCGGTCGGAGTCAACTCGGAGTATTCCTTCCGGGCCAGAACGGACCGCCTGCGGTCTTGAGCCCGGCGAGAACGCTTGGCTGGAGGCTCCGAAGGTGGATCGACCTGCTGAGGGGTTGATGAACTCGAAGTGGATGACACCGAGCTGCGTCGACGCTTCGCCTCCCGGGGTGGAGTGGTCCGCTGACCTGGAGACTGGACTTCCACGCTCGACTGAAAAGTGACATCGCGGTCCTCATCGTCTTCCTCGTCGCCCCTCGGAGTACAGAGCCTCCATCACCTCCACCGAGTCATCCAACCGCAATTTTTTGAGAGCCGGCCAACGAGCTGGGGTGTCATCCAGCTCTTCGAGATACGACTCGGCCTTCTTGTAGCACCAGCTCGGAACGTACTTGGCCCACGGAGTCTGGTTTAGCCTGCCCCAGTACATCATCCGAGCGAGCATCATCGTGAGTTCCCGAACTGGGAGCCGAGTGTGCACTACGTGATCACCACTCACAAGGCCGAAGGCATCCAGGTAGTCCAATCCAGAACGTATGACCAATTGGAGGTCCGTGCGCTGCTTGTCCCAGACCACCGCATGATCAGCAAGAGATGCGCGAGCGTCCTCGACTGTCCGTGCGAGCGGCGTCCGTGGATCCAGAGCGTCCTTGTCACTCGGAGTGTACAAGTCCGGACGCAGTTGCAGCTTTCGAGAACTCGCCGACGAAGACTTACCCTGCTTGGATGGTGGAGTCCGAGGCGTAGACGGAAGTGTAAGGTCTTGAGTGAAGTCGAGAGGCGCGTTCTTGGAACCGCTTGCCGGACCGAGGCCGCTATCCTCCTTCTGCTCCTCATCCGGGTCTTCCTCATTCAGAGTGGCGAAGGGACCAGGCTGTGCCGCATAATCATCGATGGTATTCACCATTATCTGGGTGGTCCAATCATTCGGAGGAGTCTTGTGGCCTTTGAGATGCTCCAAGAGCGCTTTCAAGCGGGGCCAGGTGCCGACTACTCGAGTCTGGTGCTGATTCAGGAAGTTCATCACTCGGGGGACGTTCAGAGAACCTGCCTTCAGCTGGTTCTTCAGCGAACGCGCGTACGAAAACATGTCATCACGCTCCCGAGTGACTGCCTCGAGTTGCGACCGGAGGGCTTCCGTAAGCTTGCCTCCATTCGGAATCTCCCAGTCGAGTAGAACTTGGAAGTTCTCTGTATTTCTGTATCTAATTGATTGTTACATTTCCGGTTGAAAGACGGTCCGCCAAAGACAAACGACACCTATAGGGATTGCACAAGGTCACACGCCGACTCGAGTCATTCTATTGTGTGTTTCGAGTTTCCCGGGGCTGGTCCAACTTGGAATACCAGTTTTCCTACCCTGGGTGCGCTATACATCCTGGATGACAAAGGCATTCACCCGCCTCGTTTCACCTCACTGACGTGCATCCTTAGCATTCCAATCAATGTTCCGTTGAACCGTTCCAAGAGTCCTTAGGTCTGGGGATGGTAGGCAGCGCCGTACAACTTCTTGATGCCCAGGGTCTGGTAGAACGATTTGGCCACATCCGACATGAAATTCGACCCGTTGTCACTCAGCAGACGCGACGGCACCCCGTGCCGAGCAACGACCCCGTTCACCATTACATCGACGAAAGTCACCGAGGCTAGACAATCCACCGCGAACGCCTCAGCCCACCTAGTGAAGTAATCCACAAATACCAAAATGTACTTGTTCCCTCGACTCGTCTCGGGTAGGGGCCCGATAGCATCAATCACTAGCAGCGAAAACGGCCCCGTCAAATCGGCTACGGGCATTCTCTGCATTCGACCAGCGCACCAAGGACGCGAAACCTTGCCGCTACCACATTTATCGCAGTCTCGTAGGTATTCTTCGACGTCACGGTGCCATCCTGGCCAATACGCATGGCGTTTAACCTTCTCGAGCGTCTTCATCAGGTGCAAGTGCGAAGAGAGCATATCCGACTGGCAGAAATGCAGGACTGTCTCGACATACGACAGGGGCACTACCGGAACGGTTAAAGCCCGAGCGGGTCCAATTCGCTCCGGCAGGTTCACGCGTCGCATTAGCAACCCGGTCTCCACGGCACACTTCGGAGCCATCCGCACGACTCGAACGCACAGGTTAGGTCCAACGGCAGGGCCCCGTCCTCCAAGAACGCGATCAGCGCCACTATCCACGAAACCTTCTGCTTCTCAGCCTTGAATTGTTCTAGGTCGAGTCCAAACAGGTCCACGCTTGACATTGGCTGGTCGGAGGGAATCTCATCGTCCTTCAACAGTTGACCCTGGTCCGGGGCATCCTCGTGGACACCGTAATCACCGTCGGGGTCAGTTACGAGATCCGTAGGCTCGGCCACTGGGTCAGACGGCTCCCCGACTGAGTTCCGAGCCCCGACCTCTGCCGGATTTAGCAAATCCGCCATAGTCAGCGCGCTCACGGTATTCATCGGTAATCTCGACAGACCATCCACGTGCCCCATGGTCGTTCCAGGCTTGTGGTGCACCTAGAACTGCACGTTCGATAGCTCCATGGTCCAGCGAGCCAACTTCGCGTTACTTGAACGGTTGCCAGGACTGAAAACCCACGCCAGCGCCTGATGTATAGATCAAACTCGCGCTTGTCTAAATAACAGCGGAACTTCCTCGTAGCCCACACTATCCTCCAACACTCGATCTCCGAGATCCTGTTCTGGTTGCTATTCCAGTTCTTCTGCGATCCAGTGAGCAGCTTACTCGCATAGGCTACGACTCGGTTTCGACCTTCGACCTCTTGCATAAGGCAAGCCCCGACCGCATACCTCGACGAGTTTACGTAGAGCTTGAACCGCTTCTTCATGTCCGGGTACACCAGAATAGGGGACTTCACGAGGGCTCGCTTCAACTGCCGGAAGGCAACTTCACAGTCATCAGACCATTCGAAGGGTACATCCTTGACCTTCAACCATTCCAAAGGCGTAGAGAGCACCAGCAGGCTTCTCCTTGTCCCCCTCGCTGCCTGCATCATCGTCCTCCTCGCTGCGAGCGTCACAGTCCTCTTAGCGGCGGGCGTCACCGCCCTCTTCGCCTTCTGCGCTGGCCGCGGTAGCGTCACCAGTGACTTCGTGGGCTACATCCTCTGCGTCTTCTTCATCCGCGTTGGTGTGCTTCTTGCCGGAGGTTCAGGGGGTTCTCATGTGGATGCCACGACCACAACGCGGCTGAGGGCGCTCGTTCCCATTACGCCAAAGCTGGTGCCAAATTTCAAAGCAGGTCAAGTCGTTGCCGGGATAGTGGTCTGGGCGCACTTTATCACACAATACACACTAGCATGATATCAAGCATTAGTTTAGCTTTGGCATGATAGACGTCACACATGTAACACTTACCGCTTGGAGCCCTTGCCGCACTTTGGACAGTAAAACCGAGTCATTTGACGCTGAGTTCGAACTCTAGGGGGTGGTCCTGGCCCTGCCGTTGGCGCCGCTTGCGAATTCCATTGACTTCTACCCACTCGTCGTCCATTTCAGGCTTGTGCCGTCCGGGCGTAGAGCATCTGTCACCTCGTCTGGCTACAATCGGACATGGAGAATATAGCTTTGCACATACAATATTAGAGCTACAAGAAGAAGATAATACCACAACATTTCGTACCATATCAGCAAACTCTGCGGGGCCGACGGCCAAAAGCTCGCATCGTGGTCCCGCATGCCGTCGATGTATTCGCGGTGCTCACGCACGAGACGCTCCTGATCAGCGCCCTCCCTCCCCTCCAAACGCTTCGGACTCGCGCCGGATCACTCGGCGCGCCGTTCACTCAACCCTGAAAGTTCTTGAATGAGCGAGAAGGGCGTCACCCATCACTCATCCCTAGGGGAAGGGTACGTACTGGCCAATACTAAAAAAAATATTTATAAATATGTTATTAAAAAAAGGAAAAAAAAACCTGTTCTGAAAACATATTTAAAAATATTTTAATTAATTTAAAAAAACTACAAAACAAAAACCTAATTTTATTTTATTTAAATTAATTGATAATGGTCAGTCGGCACCCCAATCCCTGTGCATCGAGTACCAAATCGGACCAATCGACCAGTTTATGGCCTATTCACATGCTTGATATCAAGCATGTGAAACATATGGGCGCCATATGGAAATTTTGGCATGCTGCTTATATCAAGCCTTAGTGACGGGTGGGGGGGGGTAAGATTGTGATAGTCAATACAAAATCTTATGCCACCGTCCGGTTTCGAATCATCAACACCGGGCTGGCCCAAGGGCTGTTCGACGCGGGTACGAACCCCAATTCCAGGTATTGCTGGATTTCAGCCTCCATGATCTCTCCTTCGGCATACGAAAGTCGGTAGGGTTGCTGCTTGATGGGAGGGCTGTCGCCCGTGTTGACCTGGAACTTAAGTAGGTCCGTCCGTCCGGGTTTCTTGGACGACTCCACGAACATATCCCGGAAGCGACTCAGCTCGCTCCGGAACAAGGTCTTCTGTTCAGTCGACAACCGCGACTCAGAAAAGTCCGCCCCCGTTTCCACCTCCTTGTCTGGCGGTACATCCGGATCCGACTTCGGAGCTGCTGCGCCGAGGTCCTCCTCCTTCGACTCGTTCACCATCGTGGCCGCCGCAGTATCGACCTTGTCAGAGGCCACTGGCCCGCGGGGCGACGGCTCCTTCGGAGGCGACTCTTCAAATCCGAATACCGACTCGGGGATAACTGAGGGCGACGCGACAACCGTTCCTTTTCTGATTCAGAACTCCTCCGTGAACGCGTTGCAAACCTCGACGATAACCTGTCCGTCGTTCACAGTGCAAACCGTTCCTAACTGAGACCAATCTTTCACTATTGCGGAATGACTTCGCTGGCGATCTCGTCGGCGTGAGGAACTACGCAAAATAACTGCCCCTCTATTGCACAATTGCTCAATGAGCAACGGTGTGAGCTTTTCACTCCTTTGAGGCCTGTGTGTCGGGGGATCGAAGCCAAGCCGTGCCAAGGTGCTGGAACGAGCTGTTTTCGAGTACGATTGGTGGTTTTTCGAGTAGTGGATGTTTTCTGCACAAATTGATGGTATTTCGAGTTTACTGCGAAGTTCGCATCGGATTGTTGAGCGAGTACATCTAAGTACGAAGCAACCTTGAGGCCTCAGAGAGACGGTTTGCAACCGAAGCGAAGGGAAGGTCTGCAATGGTCGGCGCGTGGGCCGGAGTAGTTGCCCTTACAAGGAGGTAATACCTATTTACCGACGCCTTGCCCGCCATGAGCGAAGCGAAATTGGCGGTGCAAACGAGGAGCTCACGGGCCAGATTATACACTATAGCCCAGCTGTTCATTGTACTCAGCGCAACCACCATCGGCGGGCGACTTAACCATTACTCGAAAAGCCGCCAATGATGTTCCGTAGTGCACCTCGTTTTCGGCGGGGTGGACCATATTAACTCTGCCAGCACAACCAATGTGGAGGGAAAAAGAGATGGGAGCGACTGGCGGCATGTAATGGATTATATTAACCTAATTAATTAAAAAAAACGCACATCCATCTATTCTGAATAGTCTTCTTCGATACATCCGTCCAGCCTTCCGAGCACCACTTCATCGCAGTATAGATGTCGACGGGTGAATACTGCTCCCCTCGGTAGAACATGTCGAGTTCCGCCTCTTGCTTATTGGCTCTATAATGGTCCTTGAGTCTCTTGATGATGCCTTGATCCATCGGCTGCAGAGCGGCGGTGGTGTTCGGCGGCAGCTTGTGAGCCACAACGTTAGATAGCTCAACCGGTTCATCATTGTGAGATGACACGTTATCTACCAATAGAAGCACGTGCCGTTCTTGCTGCCGCATACTCTCGTTTAGTTGCTCTAGCCACTCACAGTATTTTGTCGTATTCATCCACACTTTGGGGGTGTTGGTGTATGTGGTGCCGAGCTCGGCGAAGACGTCGCGACCCTTAAATGCACGCGGCACTTCAGACTTGCCAATAAAATGAAGTGGGAGCTGGTCGGTACCGTCGGAGTTGGTGGCTACACATACCGTTATTCTCTCCTTGCTCTGCTTCTTGCCCTTTTCGGCCCTTAGGTTCTCTACGGTAGAAGAACAAAGTTTCATCCATGTCGTAGACGTCGCGTAGACGGTACTTCGCTACAGCAGCGCGAAGCTCCTTCAACCCTTCCGCCACGTTTCCTCATTCAGGGAGCCCCCCTCACCATGCCTCAGCGAAAACCACAAACCAGTACGCTGTTGAAAGCGATACAACCACCCACGGCTTGGTGGTTCGCCACTGGGTAGCCGTACGCCTTCGCGTACTGCTATGCCAATCACGGTTGCACCCGTTATGGTAGCGTTGGCGTGCCATGTCTTGCAAGCATCGATCTTCTGGAGGAGTCGATCGTTCAAAGCGCGTTGAGCGGAAGAGCAGTGTCGTTTGCGGGGCTGGGGGGCCTCGTGGATGCCGTCGTATTCCAGCTTGCGCTTGAGAATGCCTTGGAGAGTGGAGCGCTTGACTGGGGTTTGGAACTGTTGAGTGCCCCACTTCATGAGTTGAGCTAGCGTCCAGGACGGCTCAGCTTGCACAAGATTTCCTTCTCAGCAAGGCTGAGCGTAGAGTAGCAGATGGGCGACGTGTCATGATCAGGGTTTGGTAGTACTAGTCTGAATATCACCGATATCAGTGATAACTATCACTGATAATGATAATGATAATGATATATCACTCAGATCGGGCTGGTATATCTATATTCGCATAACATATCACTGATATTATACCGGAAGTTCAACATAGGGAAGATCTTTAAAGGGTGCCCGCATGTGTGGTTCTCTGGCCTCCCTCTTCTCCGCGCATCATTCGATTTCGCTCATTCTTCGATTCTACGCCCCAAACACACGATCAATGAAGTGTGCCAAGATCGACTGCCACTGGGGAGACATCTCGGCAACGTGCCCTTGCTGCGTGTGTGGGCGCCAGGTGCATCACTTGTGCAGCAATGAACTTTGCACCCAACCTGACATCGACCTCTCAAAAAGGTATAGCGTCTTTTGTAGCTTATATCATCTAACGCGCTTCACTAATGAGATATATATGCAGGTTCTGCAGCCACGCATGTGTCCGGAAGTTCTTCAATGATGAAAGTGACTCTCAAGAGCTTACGCTGAGCAGTACGTCTGGTATATCGTGTGCGAGTGATGCAACGGTGGTAGACCTCGCTCAAAGCGAAGCTGATGGCGAACGGAATACCATCAACAGCATTCCGGATCACATCAGCCATGGGCCTCCGAAGAACTCGTACGATACAGTTTGGGAGGTGATACATCGCCTAGGAACGCCTGTCACGTACAAGGGCAAGGAGTGTACTCACATCTGCATGATTTGCCTGAGAACGAAGACGTGGCAAAGGTCCCTTTGTCGTGCCGCTAATGCATCAAATGCGAAGATCCACTTGGTATCCAACCACAAAGACCACAAGATGGCTATCGAGGAGCAGCAGCATCGAGTGCAGCGCACCGATCGCTACATGGTGCAGGTAGCACCAAAAACGGAGACAGAGCGCCCGGACTCTCCGAAGTCAAGCGCACAAGAAGATCAACCGGTAAAGCGCCAAAAAACTTGGTGGAAGTCTCCAGTGACCCAAGATCAAATCTCGGGTCACATCGCATTATGGCTGATCCGCGATGGTACGTGCTTCCATTGATAGTATATTATACTCTTTGATGCAAAAATCTAATTCAATTTGTTTGTATAAAAAGGTTTGGCACACAACCTGATCACAACTCCAGCGTTCCATGACTTTCTCGTCGGTGGCACGGGCGACCTTAACGTCACGATTCCAGCCAGCAAACCTTACAACGACATATTGGACAAGCACTACGTCAACTTTACTAAAAAACACTACCGAGTTACATAGCGAGGAGTTCAAGGAGCTTGATGAAACGCCGTTCATAACAGTGAAGCATGACCTCTGGACCAATAGCGCGAATAACAGCATTGTTGGAGTTTCGGGTAGCTATATCAACCGCCAATGGCGCCCTGTTCGTCTTGCTTTATTGGCTGAAGTGAAAAATGACGGGCATGGTTCGGAAGAAGTGGCTGCGCTGATGGATATGCAGTTGATGGCCCGCTATGGGCTGGACGTGAAGAAAATGGTCCGCTTTACGATCTCGGACACGGCCCCTGGAGCCCGGAAAATTTAGAGGCAGTTTGACACGACACTGCAAACAGACTGCGCAATGCACGCGCTCAACCTCTGCATCGGCCACGGTATCGGCCTAAAAGAAAACGTCCGCAATGAATACAAGAAAGATCCTAAGACTAATGTGTTCGTCAAGACGCGGGTGGTAGTTACTGAGGGCGGCGCATTCCCGGAAGGTGGGAAGGTTATTCGCAAGTTGCGCGCACTCAACAACTTTTTCGCGAGCAAATCGCCTGAGCGTGGCGAGCGCCTCAAAGATGTTCAGAAGTTCCACCAGCTACCTCAGTTGGCTGCTCTTATTGATGTTGACGTTCGGGTGGCATCTACTATAAAGTTGTTTCAGCGATCGGTTATTAATTACCCGGTATTTCAGGCGTTCTTCCAGAACTCAGACGTAGCCAAGAACGAAAAGCACGTCTTCAACCGTATTTCAGACGCTGAGTGGGAACTTGTGGTTCAAATGGAAGCTATCATGCAAAGAGTAGCGGAACTAGCTCTGGTTGAGTCTCAATCCGCTACCATGATTTCGTCCACGCTGTACGTGCTATTACGGGTGGCTTCCGCCCGAATGAACTCGTACAAATTTTCATCCTACTGCTTGAAAGGAGATCGTGACCCGGAGACCAACGAAAAAACGTTCCCGCGAATTATCGTGAAGCTGACTGATTTATCCGAGTTGGCCCAACGCTGTATCAAGCGCACGCTGTATCAAATTGCCGAGCGGTTGCCAAAGCCGTCCGTCCCTATGGGTATGGCGCTGCTTCTTGACCCACGAACGAAGACGGCTGCCAAAAAATTTCTGTGCATTCCAGACACTGCAGAAGCAGTTACCGACACGATTCTGGAGGAGACTAAGGCGTTAATGGGCGTCGAGCATCGCGTTCTCTGCAAACGATGTGATGGAAGATAATGAAGCGGTTTCAGCTTCAAGCTCACCACGAGCTGAGTGCAACAGCAGCTCAGACACTGAGGCCGATTTAGTTCATGGTGAGGAAGTATCACAGCCTGCCGAGGAGAGTACTGCTGAAGCTACTCTGAACGCAAAAGCCGATGCACTATTGGAGGAGTGGCTGAACCTTCGCGTTGAATGAGCTGATGTAGCGAAGGACCAGTATCCAGCTAAAGATGAGTATGAGAAGGTGTTGGCCAAGTTGAGCGTGCGCGACAGGAAAAGAAATGTTCGCGTGTGGAACGTTGAGCAACTATGCGGGAATATCGACGTCTGCAGTTGGTTCGCTGAGGTCGGTCAGAAGAAGTACCCTTCAATTGCAAAACTTGCACGCGTCTGGCTGGGACGTGGTGTTTCCACTGCGTTCCAGGAACGCGTGTTCTCAACAGGTTCGTTTGTGATGAGCCCACTACGCACGAGGACTGATAATGAGCGAGCGCAACGGCAGCTGATACTAACGTCACAATCGTCTTGAGCTCAGCCGCATGGACGAAAGCAAGTGGCAGATCTGGTGAGTTCGACCGAAAGTGATAATTATCAATGATATTATTAGTGATAATGATATCGCCATCGCCCCACTGATAATATCAATATCACTGATATCGACTCAACATAGAGTATCAGTGTCATTATCAGTGATAGTCCAAAATCCTCACTACTACAGTAGTCACCGCAATTAGTGTGTGTTCAAAATTAGCGTCATACGCGAATTAGTGTCACTGTGATTTCGTGACACTAATACCTGTGAAGAAGAAATCCGCGGATTCAAAATTAGTGTCGGTGGGTCTGGGAATTTGGTGCAGCGGGATAGGTCCGACCCTCCTAATCTGGTGCCCTGGGTTCGAGCCCGCCTTCGTGCAGTTTTCCGAGTCGATAATACCGACAGATTCATGGATTGGGGTTAGGGTCCACCACGGGTGGTGGTGCTATTGTAAAAAATACAAACGGTGGCTGCATTTGCGAAATGAAGGTGTTTGATTTTGAAATGATTCTCAAAAGTAGACCAACATTATTCAAAAATTACAGTTTTGAGAAAGCTGGAGCCAGAGCGTTTATTTTAACATCAGCCAACAACCTCGTGAACGCAACCAAGTACCAGCAATGTCAATGAACAACTCTTCGTCAAAGACCCCTTGTGGTGGCTGTGGTGACCTCGTTGGCAGCGTGCACTCCTGTCCTGAGTGTTCAGTAAGCATGCATCCGTTCTGCGGGACTCCTGTCGGCCCTGAAGGCTTCAACCAGCCAGTCCTGTGCCCAAAGTGCGAGAACGGTGAAGTCGTGAAGCCGGTCAGCGCTTCACCGATCGTGGCAGCTTTTGCGAAGGCGTCAGCGCAGCAAGTGCCTCCAAAGAATAGGCAAAGGCCGCAACACATGTCTGAGTCATCATCGATCACTGGTGTCCCACCCCCGCTGCCTGTTATCATGGACGACGACAGAGCGTCACCGTCGCGTCGCGAGGCGCAGATCGTCAGTACGATTAAACAGCGAGAGAAAGTGGTCCGGTGGATGGTTGTGATGGAGGAAAGGGGCGGAATCAAGGGTCTATTTGCTCATGCAGTTGACGAATTCCCTGAGATATTCAGGTCCAAGACGCGCAACGCAAAGATTACCACGGCAACGAGGTGGTGAATGAAAAGGGAGACTTTGCTTCAGCTCCCCCGAGGGGTGCGAGAACTCTCGGCAAAGCGCGCCCAAGGCTGCTCCCGTGTGAACAAGAAGGCTATCAAAGGGCGTGGAAGGCAGCGGAGTGAATGGGTTTCATGGCTGTATCCGCTGCTACTTGACGAGTTCGATCGCCTGCGCAAACTTGGATTGAAGTTCGATGCGTCGATGCTGCGTCAGCTTGCGATACGACTGTTGAAAACGAGCACCGGGCCGTTCAACAGTTCGTCAGTCGACAAAGTCGGAGCGCTCGTTGTGGAGAAAATATCACCCAGATGGATCCAAACGTTCATGGAGGCCCATCGAATTGTCTTCAGCACACAGTCCGGCAAGAAGCAGGTCAGTCCTGAGAAACAAGAGGCTATCGAACGTGACGTAGCAGCTCACCTCGGAAAGCTGAAACGGGGCTTTGAGTCGGGGCGTCTGAACGAGGATACCATCGAAAATGTTGATGAGACACACTTTGTTATTGATTTTGACAACGGCAAGACGCTAGGCTTTGCTGGCGAGAAAAGCATTAAGTACGCAGACGTTGTATCTGGTGGAGAAGGCATGACAATGGTCGTACGAATTTCTGGGGGTGCAAGCGGACGAATTCACCCGCCGATGATGATCTTCCAGAATGCATCGTCAAGCTATCCTATCCGTGGAGTCCCAGACAAAACACCAGGGGTCTGCTATCGAACGGGACCAAAGGGGTGGATGAGCAAGCGAGTGTTTCGGCAGTATCTCGGTGAGAGAAGAGCAATGAGCGCTGATCCTCGTGGGCTTGAGAAGCGCATTTATCTCGACAACTGCTCGTCGCACCTAGACGAAGACGAATGCAAGGATGAGTTAGCACAATTGAAGGCCCGTCTCGTTTACCTTCCACCCAACGCGACCGACTTATGTCAGCGTGCTGACTCGTTTGTGATCGCCAAGATCAAAGATGCTTGGCGCCGCAAATGGAACGAGAAGAAGATAGAGCTTATCGAGGGTGGTGAATGGCAGAACACCCAACGGAAGGACAGTTCGTGGTCCGGGAAGCTCAAGAATCCAGGCAAGAAGTTATTCTTGTCGTTGGCTGCAGAATGCGTTCGTGAGGTAAACGCACATCGCGACAACAACGGCGTCAACTATGCCAGGAAGGCAATGGTCAGGTGTGGGCTTTCACTTGAGATTGACGGCTCCTGGAGCCCAAAGCAGCTTTTCCCTCATCT
>JAIKVD010000680.1:0-14225 GCA_024679075.1 Phytophthora uliginosa
GAGCCTGAGGTGCTGCATACGGTCAGCATCAACGGTATTCCTCCACACAAGTTGACATTGAAGGAAGGCGCCCCAATTATGATGATGAGGAATCTGAAACCCGACTTAGGGCTCTGCAACGGTACGCGACTACGGGTTGTCAAGCTGAAGCCCCATGTCATTCATGCGACCATCATGACTGGCGAGCGCCAAGGCCAAGACGTTCTTATCCCGAGGATCGTCTTCGTAAGTGACGGTGATTCGCGAGAGTTTCCTTTCCGCTTGCGGCGCAAGCAGTTTCCGGTGGTGCCTGCGTTTGCCATGACTATCAACAAAGCCCAAGGCCAAACGGTCCAGAACCTGGGGTTGTATTTGGCAACACCCTGCCATGGACAGCATTAGGTGGCCCTGTCGCGCGTTACGTCCAGGTCCAAGTTCAAGGCGTTGATCGAGTACCCACAGCTGGAAGAGGACGACGGTGTGTACACCGACAACATTGTGTACAGGCAGATATTTGGCACGACTTAAGGGGGTAGTAGGCAAAACGAAAAAGTGGGTTCGTCGCAAACAGTACCAAGCGGCGATTGGGCGGATGGTCCATGTGTCTCCAAGGGATATGGACAGGTTCTATATGCGTGTATTGCTGTGCCACCGCAAGGGTCCACAATCCTTTGAGCAACTTCGGACTGTGGACGGAGTTACTTACGAGACGTACCGCCAGGCAGCACTGAAATTGCTCGGCTAGTCCTAAACAACTAACGTAATACGACGTGTTTTGTCGGTCAGTTGGTCCGTTCCCGCCCCTGCGGCATCGACCTGTCCTGCCGCATATCGTCCGCAGCCGCCCGGCCACACATTACCCACCCACGCTACTGCATCACACCATCCTCCAGACTGGCTTTTATTATCCGTAAATTACAAAAATAGCCGTGCGTGACAAGAAT
This sequence comes from Phytophthora uliginosa, assembly GCA_024679075.1. NCBI lineage: Eukaryota > Oomycota > Peronosporomycetes > Peronosporales > Peronosporaceae > Phytophthora > Phytophthora uliginosa. Next base: position 924 of record JAIKVD010000680.1, read on the forward strand.
GATTAGCCTTGATGTAGCCCGCACAAAACCGGAACGCCGCCGAGCGCAGCGACGGCGGCATCCGATTCGCTGTATTGGACGCCGAAGGCGGCCCCCATTGGCCAAAAAGCTGCCGAGCGCAGCGAAGGCGGCCTACCCTGTCGATATTGCGGGGCCGCAGGGCCCGCCCAACCTCTAATATATTATCATAAGATGGCGAGTAGTGCAGCGAGCCCGCAAGGCGAGCGGAACGGGGTTGTTATATTACCCCGCCGCGTAGCGGTGGCGCTCGGCCTAATAAAAACACTAACTTATATAATAATACCACCGCCCGCGAAGAGGGCGGCGCTCGGCTAGTGTACATGTATTACTGTATCGCAAACAACATTACCAGGCTTCGTCAATTTAGGTTTTCTTGCCTACTACCTGCAGTAGACACATGGAGGCTCTTTGGAATCTTTAATGTAGGCATTACGTGTATTGTATGCATTTTAGACGGGTTGGAGCTCTAAGCAATGACCCTAGAAATGTTACATTACATGTATTCTCGGGATATAAAATCCAAAAATTCTATTACATGTACAGTATTTTAATTTATTGCAATGCTGGGGACAAATGTTTTTCCGGAACCAGGTACCGCCAGCTCGTTCGTGCAGACGGGGTTGGATTTGAACATTGTCCCTACGTGAGCAACACAGTCTTGTCGCTGACCGTGAGCCCCGAGACCGCATCGTGGTACAGTAGTGGCCTTCTTCCTGTACATGTATTGTGTCTTTCTGCTATTTTGTCTAAACGGACCCCAAAAAGTATGTTTTTCCTGGGTACCCCGATTAGCAATTAGGACTTCAGAGTACGATTTAGTTTACGATTTACCATCCGCATCTTGGAATTACTCATAGCATATGGCAGCCATGGATGACGATGAACCCTTTACGAACAAGCAGTTTTCAACAGCAAAAGTCCAAATGCCGTCACTCGGACCGGCATTCGGACTTTTTCCTGCACAAACATGCTTTCAGAAGCCTTTGCTTCCGATAATCGGACGTCCAAAAAGCGGCTTTTTCGATTGAGCGTCTCCGCCTACTTTGAATGTAGGTTTTAGCGAACATGATACCACGATTTGTACACCTGCCTCAACAACAGGCATGCATTAATCAAACGTATTCTTGCACTATGACTATGTTTACACCCACACTAAGACGAGCACATTATTTTGCGGTGTTTGCACAAGCTAATTAATATCCTACCCGTTGGAGGGCTGCCGTGGTGCTGATTTTACATGCTCTACTTGATAAGTAATTTACTAGCAGCGTGTTGGTTGAAACTGCCGCTGTCTGCCACCCTGGCAGTGCATCATGCACTGCATGCACTTTGGACCAGTGCGTGTGTGCTAGGCTATTAGCCAAAGGATAACACTGGCAGTGTTTGAGCTCACCATCCCTCGCACACATCTGTTTGCAAATCTTAAGGCCTTTCTATTGCTAGCACTTTAGCTTTGGCCCACCTCCCAATTATCGGTCTCTAAATAAGAGGACAAAGCCCGATTAAGAAGTCCGATTAGATGGACAAAATAGTAGAAAGGCATAATACATGTATTTGAGTGTTATGTTAGGTAATTTCCACCGACGGCGAGGAGCGACGGATACGCCATGCCGCTGCGGTAGTTGTTGCCGAAGAGCGTCGGTGCTGGAGTGCAGGGCGAGACAGTCGTCGTGGTTGTAGATCTTGTTGCCCGTGATGGCACGTATTTGTTCTTGCTCAGAGCCACCCCGTCCGTTCTTAACGGCGCTCGAGTCGAGCGTAAGGCCACTGATGGTGGTCTTCTCGGAGTGATAATCCGAATGTGTTTTCCACAAGTGCCACTTGAACCGCTTCTCGCTTCTTACCAAGCCCAGTGGTCGGGACATCAGGCTTCACGGACATCGTATGTAGATACCCTAGGTGCTGCTCCACAGGGCATGCCCACGTCGTCGCACAGACGACTTTCGGTGGTATGTGGAAGAAATGCACCTACGCCAACAGCATCGATCCAGCGGTGATGGATCAAGAAAGTTGGCCGAAGCAATCAGGCATTTGGAGCGGCCTCTCCACTGTTGAGTCGGTACATGCAATAAACAAGTGTCAGCCTCAAAGAGCTAAGGCCCCTGACTCAGGGCCTGAGGTGAGCCAGCTAGCCAACGGCTGCTACTTCAGAACTCGAGTTTGCCCAGAAACTTGAAGGTCGATTACATGCGTGGCTGTTCGCGGAGAGTGCGACGATGAAAGATGAGCGTGGGCGGTGGCATCTACTTGTCTGTCTTAGCGAAGCATTCGAAGTGTTAGACACTACGTGACTCCTGCTGTAGAGCTGGTTAAATGGCTCGATTGTCCTCCGAGAACGAAAGCTTGTGCACCAGCGAACGATCCGACGTGGACGCAACACAGAATTACATTGTCAACTGCAGACCGAATGTCTAAATGGTTTTCTGTCGAAGGGTACCGCACGTAGGTAGGCACCCAACTTCTCCCGGAAGTATTTTTCTGTATGTGCACAACTTCTTACCTAGCCCGGTTCAGCCAGTCCGGTTTATTTTACGGTCCACGAACAATGCCGCTGTAGTATGAAACCATCACCAAATGATCTAACTCTCCAAAGTCCGCTAACTAGTCATTCAACCTCATCTTCTTCTTACCACAGAAAGAGATACACATCGTAGAGCACCCTAACGATTCCTACCAACGTGTACAACTTCAACAAAATGTGGCAAATATATCCATGGACACGTAAGAAATTTCTAAAACATCGAATTTATCGTATTGGCCTTTGCCTCTATCGGCCTTTATGTCAGCCACTGGGACGCCAATCTAAGCACAATACCAGAAATGAAATTTTTCTGGATCTACACGGAAACGCTGTTGGGCTGGCCGACCATGTTGCCCGTCGTGGACGCGCTCACCTCGATACCAGAGAACGACCAGTCCAACACTGCCTTCGGATTCGCCACGATGTCGTACAGGTTGGTCGCTGAGCCCGTGAGACCCGAGATCGTCACACCCTTGATCGTTACCTGGCTCGTGGGAGAGTCCGTGTAGCCGCCCTTCGACTTGCTGTAGTCCGAGTGCATCACGATGGCGTTCTTCACGTTCGACAGCGTGTTCTGCACGTACTTGACGTCCGAGACAACGCCCTGCAGTCCGATGATAGTCTTGATGCGGAGACCATTGTCGCTGTTGACGATGGTGTTGCCCTGCACAGTCAGACCCTGCACCGTAGGACTGGTCGACGGCGTTGCCACCAAGCGATCCGATGGAGATACCGTGACCACCGCAGCAGTAGTTGTTGCTGAAGATCGTGTTGGTGCTCGACTGCATGGCGAGGCAGTCGTCCTGGTTGTAGATCTTGTTGCCCGTGATCGTGATGTGGTCGTTCTTGGTCAGGTCGAAGCCGTCCGTGTTCTTGGCGATGCCGTCACCAGCGCGAGAGTCAAGCAAGAGGCCGCTGATCGTCGTCTGCTTGTTCGTGACAAGGCTGAACGTGCGGAAGGGCGAGTTCTTGATGGTGAAGCCCGAGAGTGTTGAGCCGACGACGTTCTGGAGACGGAAGAAGACTGGGCGCGTGATCGACTGGCCCTGCTGCCAGTACCAGGCTCCCTGGCCGTCCAGCGTGCCGGAACCCTTAACCGTGAGGCTGTTTCCGCTAAGCAGCACGAGCGGGCCAACCCACTTCTGCGTGCCGAAGGTGGTGGTGCCCGTGAAGGTGATGGTGGCGCCGTCCTTGATATTGCTCAGGTCGAGCGTGACGCCAGCAGGCACCGTCAACGATCCGATGGTGACGGAGCTGCAGGACGAGATGTCGGTGCCCTTCTTGTAGGTACCAGTGAGATTGCATGAACTACTGCTGGCACTCTGCTGCTGGCCCTGCTTCGGGAGACCGCCCTTTCCTCCTTCAGCTTCCATGCGCAGCATGGGTGAGCCGTTGACACTGGCGGCGAGGAGCGCAAAGGCAGCGAACGCGGCGGAGAGAAGCTTCATCGTGACTTGTGCTTTGTAGTAGGGCCTGTGTGGGTTGGCGCGGTGCTCCACTGGAGGCAAAATGGAGAATGAGGTCACTCACTGATCGAGCTTGATCGCATGAGACCTACAATACCGTGCGGTGCCCTACTTACAGTTAACTAGTACTGTACGTACCAGGGTAAGCGTCCAGTTGAGCCAGGGGGATCTGGCTCAACGCTTTTGGTACCAGAAAATTACCCGGTGGTCGATCGTGTCCATTGTCATTGGGCTGCTTGCTAGTCGAGCCATGCGATACGATCCGTGATCGAACACAAGGGAGTACATGTCGGTCGAGTGCATGCTGTGTCGTCCGCGGGCAAAGGATACCAGTAATGGAGAGCAATTTATAGGTTCAACAAGTGTTTTTGCCGAATCGCGCAGCCAAGGCACTAACCTATCGTAGTAGCGAAATGTGGAGGCGTTGTGACCGTTGCTGTCAGTCACAACACGACTTGCTCAATTCTTCGTGGCCGTTATGTTCACTCAGCCTATTGCAGATACATATTGCAGGTGGTAGATCGAGGTAACATGCAAAAATCTTCTACAGTACTTTGTCGATGAGTGCCACTGCATGAAAACGACGGTACAGCAGTCGCGTTTGTTCCGATTGAGTAGACTTGACGTCGTCGTACGGACTTTCGTGCCGTCGATGCAATCCTGTTTTGCACACGCATTGTACCTACCGTTACCATCCGTATTATTTGTCGAAAATCGCGTTGGCACCACTCTAGCTAAGCAGTGCACATTCCGTCGCTAGTCAGGTCGTAGCAACCATAAATAACCAGTTAACCAACTCAACTCCTTCTACCTAAACAGCACAAGGATAACTTTGCTCAATTTCCGTTGTGACTCTGCACCATTAGAGAACTGTAGTTCTGGAACTATTTCGGCCCTTGGAACAACCATATTTTCAAAAATATCCCAAAATAGCTCCAGAGGCCCCAACTCCATGGAGTACCAACAGGGCCCAGTTGTTCGAGCTATCGGCCAAAAATAGTTCCGAAAACCCCGTTTACTGCACGAACTACAGTTCTCTATTTCGAGAGTACGGAAGTACAGTACACGGGGTCTTCTGGACTGCTATACCTGCGAAGATAAAGCTCGTGATGAAAATGATACATGATAATGTAATGTAACGAACTGATAGCAATGTGGCAAAGGACCCAAAGTCGATAGAAGTCGCCTTGGGTCTAAAGTAGTGTCGATGACGAGCGAACTCCTGGGCAAATAAAAGGGTATTTCCCAAAAGGTGGACCCTGCACTAAAGTAGTGTGGCACACACAGTATTAGTGCTGCGCTGTGTGGTAGCGGTAGACTGCGACGCACCGGGAAGGGTGCACTGCGAGCACGGGTCGGTGCTACTGCGCATGGAGGAACTGCTGCGCTGGAGAGGCTTATGCTGCTGGGCACATGAAGGAGCTGCTGGACAGGGAGGAGCCCCTGCTGCCGGAGAAGACGATGCGCATATAGGAGGTGGTATATGTGGAGAAGTCGCTGTGGATGTCGGGCACGCTGCCGATGCACGAGTCGCTGCTCATGCTGGAAACGCTGCTGATGGAGGAGTCGCCGCTCATACTGGACACGCTGCTGGAGGAGAACTTGCTGCTCACGGTGAACACGCTGCTGGTGGAGAACTTGCTGCTCACGGTGCTGCTGCAGCAGTCGCTGCGGATGTCGAACGCGCTGCTGGAGGAGACGTCGCTGCTCATGTTCTACAAGCTGCCGATGCAGGAGTCGCTGCGGATATCGAACGCGCTGCTGGTGGAGAAGTCGCTGCTCATGTTGGACATGTAAGAGCATATGCTTGTGAGATTGTGGCGCATGGGGAAGCCGCAGAGTATGGATGAGCGGCACATCGAACTAAGAGGAAACGTAGCGGTGTAGAATGATACGAATGTTTTTTGTTTTATTGTTTTGTTAGTTATGAGAGAAGATATGCAATGTCCAGACGATTGTCGGATGCTGTGTGGCTCTGGTCATAGTACTGCTGGCGTAGGATAACTCGTGCCAGTCAGTAGTGTTGTGGTCTGCGGTGATGAGATTGAGGCTAGTAATATCGTTTTATCGACAGTGATATCTGCGTTGTGCACTCCGGCAGCGTGCTTGGAGCACGTTGTTATGTTGTGTCGGCCACGTTGGCCACAACCCCTGCACCTGTACGTTTTGCCTCCGGTAGCTTCTCCGCCACTTCGGATCCTCCTTGTCTTGGGGCGACCTGCTTACCGGTATAAAGGTGACGCCAAAATACTATCATCTCTCGAGATGCAATTGTCGACCATAACTCTAACGGCGGCACCTTCAACCCCGATCGGTATGTGCAAATACACAGAATGAAATGCTTCCGATTCGCGATTGTTGTGACCGGACTTTCTCAGAGCAGCAATTAAATGACGGCAGGGAATTTTGTTTTGGGCGAAAGTGTCACACGTGCAAGTCAGACTAGCAATATCCACATCATAACGTGACCCAAATTCGGCTCTACTCACGGTGAAAATTGTGTCTGAGCACTCATCGACCGAATAGCTCCCTGCTTCTCTACGCTCGATTTTACGCAAATCGTTGGCGAGAGGAGTAAATTGCCGATCCTGAGCTAACCACTTTCGAATTCGTTTCCGCCGAGCCGTAGCTTGTACCATCATCGACTTCATAGCTAATTGCAGCATACCAAAAGTGTCGCCTTGCGGAGGCCAGTTGTTAACATGACGTTATTGTCACTTTCAACGAAATTGGTAGACCTCCAATTGAAAAGAGGTGCAGGCGTAAAACGTTCCGGGTCATCCGACACGTACATATTCGCCCATACACACCAATAAACTGGAGCAATATTACTGATGTAATCTCTGACATCCTTGCCATACCTCAACTGTAGTTTGTCCAATGCAGACTCATACGCGTGCTTAGTCTTTGAACCCTGGACGCTGAAAATCAAAATTTCAATTTCTTTTCCACGTACTTTAAATTCTTTGTGAACATTGCGGATAGTGTGAATTGTACAAAACTTAAGTTGAGAATGATACCATGTAATGCAAGTTTCTCAGCAGCTCCCAGAATGCGACCTCTATCCTGAAAATCGGTATCGTGGAGAATGATATACCAGCGGCAACACAGTGCTAAAAAACCCACTGAATGTTGTCTTCGTTTTCGGAATGAACTACGGCAAACGCGACAGTGATATTGTTTCCATTCCCATCGCGACCGATAAGAGTCAGTATGACACCACGATACTTCTCATTCTTTGAATGCGTTCCATCAAAACCGTACATCGAAAAACAATATCCTAAACTGTTTACAGCAGAACCGAGTGCAATAAACGCCCGAAAAAAACTATCATTGGTATCCACATCTAAACCAACCCGTGAACCTGGATTCTTCGTTCGAAAAAGTTCTAACAGCGAAGGAATCAATGAAAAAGATTTCGACCATTTCACGTCAACTCGAGATAAAACCGCGTCTTTTGCCCTGTATAACACACCTCGAAGATGCTGAATATTCACCCCGTTGAGCTCTTAAGATAGCAACTGGATCTTGCTCATTTGGGCTAATTTGTTGGAAGTCACGGCAGCAATGAACGAGTCTGTAGCTTCTAACATTTGTTGCGTAGTCTTGAAAAAGATGTACACGTATCAGAATGAACGTCTTTCATGGAGGCAACGTTGAATTCATATTCTCGCTGCGAAATTTTCCGTCTTCGGATCACCACAGGCCAACCGCAATTTTCACTGTGTAGGTCCGCTTCTTCCCGCCCTGGTTTTTCAGGGGCTGGTCGTGCTTGTCGTTGTTGTAGTTATATTGTTGAAGAAACTGAGTGGCCGCTTTCACTGACGGAAACACGTCACCAACCGCAACTGAGTTGCGAGCATTATGCCGTAAGAGGTCGATCAATGGAGGTTTATCGCTCTGCATCAGCTAGTGATGAAAGCAATTAAACTGATCAAAGCACTTCCACACTGGTATGCGTGCGCGAAACACCTTCCGAGTCTGGTAGTAAAGCAGTTCAATTATAATCTTAACTTCACCTCGCTATCCTAACAATAGTGCAAGACACCCACCGCACTCAGGAGACAAACTCTTCCGGCAACCGATCACCCACTAGCAGCATCAACTTCACCACAGCTACATCACACTCAGCGACTCCTCCACCAGCAACACGTTAGACATGTCTAGCAACTCCAGCGACATCCGCAGCCTCCATCAGCAGCTTGTTCAAAATGCACAGCGACTACTGCATGGTCAGCTTGTAGAACATGAGCAGCGACGTCTCCCTCAGCAGCGCGTCCGACATCCGCAGCGACTCCTGCATCGGCAACTTGTAGACCATGAGCAGCGACGTCTCCCTCAGCAGCGCGTCCGACATCCGCAGCGACTCCTGCATCGGCAGCTTGTAGAACATGAGCAGCGACGTCTCCTCCAGCAGCGCGTTCGACATCGCAGAGCCTCCCACAACAGCAACGACTCCTGCATCGGCAGCTTGTAGAACATGAGCAGAGACGTCTCCTCCAGCAGCGCGTTCGACATCCGCAGCGACTGCTGCAGCAGCACCGTGAGCAGCAAGTTCTCCACCAGCAGCGTGTCCACCGTGAGCAGCAAGTTCTCCTCCAGCAGCGTGTCCAGTATGAGCGGCGACTCCTCCATCAGCAGCGTTTCCAGCATGAGCAGCGACTCGTGCATCGGCAGCGTGCCCGACATCCACAGCGACTTCTCCACATATACCACCTCCTATATGTGCATCGTCTTCTCCGGCAGCAGGGGCTCCTCCCTGTCCAGCAGCTCCTTCATGTGCCCAGCAGCATAAGCCTCTCCAGCGCAGCAGTTCCTCCACGCGCAGTAGCACCGACCCGTGCTCGCAGTGCACCCTTCCCGGTGCGTCGCAGTCTACCGCTACCACACAGCGCAGCACTAATACTGTGTGTGCCACACTACTTTAGTGCAGGGTCCACCTTTTGGGAAATGGCAGGTGGAGGGGGTCCACGTTTTGGGAAATACGCCAAATAAACGACAGAACCGAAAGCGGTCTCCGAGCGTTGCAACGTGAAGATTACGTAGGAAGCAAAGCGCAAGATACAAAATTGATTAGCTAGTTTAAAGCACCTTACTTAATTAAGTACCCGCATTGGTTCATAGCACTGCTTTTGCTTTGGACCATCGGTTACCGCACCGAACAAGAGCTTGTGGAGCTCCGCAACTCTACATTGGCGTCCCGCCCAGTGGCTGATGAGAGGTTGTCAACAGGCTTGTGCATACTGGCACTCCCAGAAGATGTGAGTGAGCGTCTCTTTCTGCCGCTGGCAGCGCTGTAGTTTACGATAACTAAGCTTACTGTTCGCTTGTCTTTCCTTCGGAGGGGGGGGGGCAGGGTTGATTCACCGTTGATGCACTTTACTTTGCTGAATGGTGAGGCTGACTCTTATCTAGGATCAATTGAGAGTATGCGAGTGGGGCTTGTATTTGATATGAGAATTAGGAAGTAGACCCGAAAGTGAGTTACATTGAGTTACAGGTCCTACACCATTTCAAGGTCAAATTGAGAGAAGTCGTGGTTCAAATTGAGAGCCGCCAAAATCAAGTTGAGAGAACCTGCAATACCATATATGTACATCATCTAATCCCCTTCAAGACCTAATATTATGTACAGAACCACTGACTTGCCTACTCTATCACAAAAAAATCCCTTCGGAAAGCTTTAGCCTGGACATTGCGCCTTTTCTTGGATTATCTCAAGGCACTCGTTATTTGGCCCGACTGGGAGAAATGTGACGGGGCATTTTGACTCGATCATACCCGATTCATGCCCGAACATGCCCGATTGATTAAAGAGTCAGTTCGTGTCATCAAATGATGCGTGGGCATCGTATACATGCCTATCACCTATAGTCGGATGTTGAGGCTTTGAGCGCTTGGTGCGAATCGTACTTAATTGAAAAGGTGAGCTCCTCGTTTGCACCGCCAATTTCGCTCCGCTCATGGCGGGCAAGGCGTCGGTAAACGATATCAACTCCTAGTTCGGCCACCTACTCCTGCCCACGCGCCGACCATTGCAGACCTCCGCTTCGCTCCGGTTGCAAACGGTCTCTGTAATGGGCTTACTTAAGCCCAATACTTTAGCTTAAACGTGTGCGCACGTGTATGAGAATAATAATTTTAATTTTTTACCTGTTTTAATTTATATACATACTGAAACAAGCTTTTGTAAAAAAATTTAGTTTCATATATTTTTCGTGTAATTAGTTTACCTGTACGATTATTTGCTAATATTTCAAAACGTTTTTTTTTATTAATATCCATTACGATTGCCACGAATTCTGTCCGGTTAATTTTTATTATGGGTAGGTGATCGAGTGGTACTTCTTGATTAAAAAAAGAATTATTTGTCTATTTAAGATTATACCAAATAATCCAAGACAAATAAAAAAAATACTCCATATAATGTTCAATTAATTGTTTTAGAAAAAAAAATAATTCAATTAAAGGTCGGTTATTAGGTGGAAATGCAAAACAAAATTAAAAAAAATATTAAACAACGTTATTTATTTAAAAATTTTGAAAAAAATAGATTAACGTTTAATATAATTTTTATTATATTAATAAAACAGGATTTAATTTTAATTAAAAACGTGTATGATATCTATCATATAAACATCCTATTGAAAAGTAGACCTTTATCAATTCTGGGGAAATACCTTACAGTCAGGAAACTTAAAATTGCATTTTTTCTATCACCAAAAACAATTGAATGATGTGCCCAGGTAATGGTTGCACCTGATGATAATAAAATTATAGTATTTAATAATGGAATACCCCAAGCATTTACAGTTTTAATACCTATTGGTGGCCATAATGAACCTATTTCAGGTGTTGGTGCTAAAGCAGAATGGAAAAATGCCCAAAAAAAACTAATAAAAAATAATAATTCACTAAATATAAATAAAAGATTGAGCAGCAGAACCAACACGGCTTACAGATAAACCAAGTCGAGAAAAATACTCGAATTTAAGATTTTACTTGGAAGATAAAGGATTTACCAATTAATCTATAATCACAAATAAATGTCAATTCTATAATTATTCCCATGTTATCTAATTTATATGGAAATACGATGAAATCTTTTAATTTAAATAATGCTTTAACTTATAAAAAAAAATTTTATATGTAGGAGCAATTACTGTGTTATTTTTATTTGTAATTACAAGAACATTCAATTGTTTTAATTAGAAATTTCTATAAAAATAGATTTTATTTTAAAAAAAAATAACATTGCATAAACCATTCCTAAATAACCAAGAAGCGTAGGAGTATTTAACTTAGATTAAGTATACTTGTGTCCACAAGTATAGTTAAACCTAAATAAAGGTACTAATTAGTAGCTTGCTGTAAAATTGAGAACTGAATTGAATGTTAACTATGGTTCCCTCTTAAACCTGATATCTATAAAGAGAGGTTCTGCCAACGAGTGGTTGGCAGAATCTCTGGCCTAATGCATGACTCTTATTGGTAGAAAGATGCTGCTTTCTACCAATAGTATTGCTTCCTAATATGAATGGTGACCACAGTGTGATGTGGTCTACCTGAATGTATCCATTAGTGCATGTTGCACTAAGGTGGAGGTGAATCGAATGTGTAGCCCCGCTACAGTCTCTCTGAGGCCTCAACAAGCAATATGACAGGTTTGGTTTTCGCACCAGTGGAAAGAAGTGTTACTTCGAGTGCCAATGACTTGGGCACTCTAGCACCTCAGATATCTTAATGCCTAGGTAGACAAGCGTAAGTCAAATGAAAACACTGCTGTTGATGCAAAAGGAACGATTTGTTAAAGTTAAGTGCAGATGCACAAGTACTTGTAGTACTCGTCGGCCTAGATGCCCGATTCACCCGACTGAAAGCCCGACTCGCCCGACTGAATGCTATTCTCGTGCGATTGGCTCATATCACTGTTTGGTGGTGCTTGAATTTCGTGTTAGTCACTCATCTGGTCATTGCTCGTGACAGCGTCGCCCATGACAGCTTCGCTTATCCCAGCAATACCGTGATTGTGTTGCAGTCGGCACTTCGTAATCCGGACAGCGAATCTCTTGGAAGACTTGCCCACCACATGCACACAACCGTTGATCTACAGACAGAGAGTAAATAATCACAGAGTGTATTAATAAACCAGTAAGCTAGTCAATACTATCGGTCCAAATGAATGACACGAATTGCCCGAATAGAGTCAATAACGCCCGAATCGTCCCGAATCGACCCGAATCAACCCGACTGTACATGGTACTTGCAGCCTTGTCTTCGATACGCCTGGCAAGGTCGCTTGCTACTCCCCTGGGACTGCTAGTTCCCGTGATGCGTGCACATGAACGTCTTCGCGTACAAGAAGAAATATGCGTAGCATGTCAGTTGTTAGAGCAAGCAAACACGAATATATCGAGGCGACGCGCACCTGGAACGTCTGGGCGTGACAACTGGCTGGATAATCCTCGACAGCCTCTCAAGATGAAAACTCTATCTTCTGCGCGGGGGGGGACGCAATAAGAGTGTCGGCGCCGCCTTTACGCACGCTACTCGTCGCGCCTGCCGACCCAGCACCACTCGAGAGCGCTTCTTCCGTCGCCCCTGCGCCACTGAGGGGCCGGGGACGGCTGCCACGTGTCTTCGACGGAGCCATTAGACTACCCACTGCCGTCATCAATCTCGTCGATGTCTTCGATGGCTTTTCTTCCATGCGGCGCTTCGACGCTGCGCGCGGGCGCAGCTCCATGGTTCTCGCTTGGCAGGCCACGCGCTGAAAAGGGAGAATGATTCTGTGGAGGGCAAACGGTATACGCTCTGGTATACTATACGCTCTCCGGACGCAATTGCTCCTGCATGTCGCAGCACATCGCAAGATCGGGTGGGGGAAGGTTAATTCCATTCGGGCCAAATAGTCACTCTCTTATCTCAATTCAATTTTGGCTGCTGTTAATTTGAACCACGACTTCTCTCAATTTGACCTTGAAATGGTGTACCAATGCTATTGTAGGCCAGCATTGCTAGCACGCCGTCCTCGCTATGTATGTTGAATGGAAGACCGGTCTTATCAAATCACAAGTTGACCAATCAGATCGCACCATTCACGCAACTTCAACTGTATTGGGCACACACCATGTGGCATGGTCCTTGTCGTAGTAGGCATCGAAGTGCAACCACAACACGATCAAACATTCTAATTAATTATCCCCATTGCGATGTTACGGCAGAGTGGGGGTTACGATAGAATACATCTAGGCCGTGCGAAGCGGGTCTTAAACATTATATATCGGGGGGGGG
>JAIKVD010000681.1:0-16154 GCA_024679075.1 Phytophthora uliginosa
CTCCGAGTAGAATATCCGTTGTTAGTGGTGCACTATTGCTATTATACCGGTACACTGTTCGGAAGAACCCGTTACATATTTACTGACGCCTTGCCCGCCATGAGCGAAGCGAAATTGGCGGTGCAAACGAGGAGCTCACGAGCCAGTACGTCATCCCTCCCGACCAAAAGTCCAGGGCCGACAAGGTAATAGTCTACCATCACTTTTAGGAGAGCATGATGCATTTGCGGTCAGTTAGGAAAAATTTGTTGTATTCACGGTCAGTTGCGATAATTATCCCGGTGGAAGATCGGACACAGAAGTTGTTCGTGAAAGATAGCCCACGCCCCAAATGTCCACCTCGACCTAATGCACTAGCAAAAAATCTGGGGCATGGGATTTTGCATCCAAGTGCTGCTGGAGCCGATGCCCCGTCCTCAAAGTCAATGAGAAAGCACTCGTCCGGATCGTGTCGGTACTTCAACACATTATCCCATCGCAAGTCGCGATACATGATTCCGCCTTACTGAGCTTCTTAATTAACCTTCTCGATAATTGTTTGAAGAAATTCAGATAAAACGCCTACAATCAGATGGGAGGACGCCCAGTGACTTGGTCGTCTAAAAGGACCCTCATCCAGTCGCGAAGTACTTCGCGACTCTCCGCCTCTTGCCCCGTTGCACTTTCACCAGTACATGATTTGGTTTGATTTGATTGCGGTTTAGACGGCCGCCATTTATTACCCTTCGTCACCAGGAAGGGCTGCAGTCTGTGGCGATTTCCTCCTTCTTCTTGATCTTCTCTTTCAAGAGATCACAGCGTTGCCCGAGTCGAGAGAACGCCCCAGAGGTCGGAAAAATATTGCAAATCAATAAATGATTGGGGTTTCCAATATAAATATTTATTATTGAGAAATACCGAGTCCAATACAACCTACTATTGACCCAATTATTGACAATAAATATTAACTAGTATGGCAGCATCCGGCGAAACTCGCTCCGGTTGCTAAAGGGGCATTGCTGAAAACCATAATCTATGCGATATTGTAGTTTTCAGCACCGCCCCCCGCCCGCCAAACATGTTAACTACAATATATTCAATTTAAGGGGACGTAGCTTCAAGCGGTGCATCATCCATCGCATATTCAAGCCACCCCCTTCGAGCAGCCACCGACTTCGTACAGCCACCGCCTTCGAGGAAGGAGTCTCTGGCGCGCACACTACGACCATCACCTGAAGGCTCAGAAGTTCTCGGCACCCAGGGCCCCTATGCCGAGTACGTTGGTGTGCACAATCTCTTGATGTAGGAATACAGCCTTGACTGATGATTGTGGTGTGTGTTGTCATGAATACTTCTTCGTTATTGCAAGCAGAGAAGGCTGGGCAGAATAGATGCCTCTACTCCCATAATTGTATTGAAGAGCTGGCTGTAAAGAAGGATGGTACGAACCACTCGATGTGCAAGAAGCACAAGCAGTACCAGGCCCGAAATTTGCGTGGGCGTCGTGCCAAACAGGCCCCCCGATCATTCGGGCCATTGCAGTGCCAGTATCCTGGTGGGTGCACCAATGAAAGAACGATCAAATTGGATGGAGATCTTCATTGGTTGTGTGAGAGCCATCGCGAGCGCCAGAACAGTCTGGCACGCGCGCGCTATCGGCGCACAGTAAACTCGAAAGACGACGATGCAATCGACAGAGCGGGCATGCCAAGTCCGGAGAACAATATACATCGTCCACTCGCAGAGTCTCCGAGAGAACCACCGGTTGCTGACGCGGAGAAGACCCGAGATATCTCGCCTGCTGGTGTCGTTCAAGAGCCTGCATTCGTTGCGCGGGTATTCATACATATGAAGTTGCGGCAGATGCATCGAGGAAAAGCGTCCGTACTGGAAAACTGAAGAAGACGACCCGAAAGCGTACCGACGTGAGAAAGGTAGCGAAAGAGTCGGTTATGACAGGAGAATCTAGTGGAACGAGTCTACCCGAGGACATGAATCGAGGTGTTGAGCACATGAGGAGAGCATCAGCGTCTGTGCCGAAACGGGTTCGTGGGTCTGGTGTGGATGCACTCAATAAACGGCGTCGCCTGGATAATGTGCAGGATTTACCCAGCCCAAAGCTAGTCTCCGAACATGCTCAAGCTGTTCATGGTAACCCCCAGTTAGGATCTGAGCATCAGACATCGTCAACGGTGATACCTCAGCTCAATCTGCTACCGCCAACAATATACATGCTGGTTCCTGTGGTCGTCGGCGGTTCTCAACGTCAGCAAACTATACCCGCGACAGATATTCCAACCCCTTCTGCGTCGATTCCGGCTTCTCAACGTGACCACGTTCAGATTCCAGATGGGGAGTATCTGCAAACCTTGCAACGGATGGCCCAAGACACGCGATTTATGAGCATATGCGCGGATATATGGATTATGAACCAAGCCACAACGGGTTAGTTTGACGTGGTAGGAGTCAATATGGTTTTTGGTTTTGGAATTGATAGTCTTAACAAACAGTTCATTGAAAAGAAGTGCATTTTTCGTATTGACATTGATGCCAAATGGGCGAGCTGGGTTTGAACCCGATGACAAGACCGATGCAGTCCCTGTTTTGCGTTTGTGCCTCACGTAGTCTATCGCTTTGCTTTATCCGTCTTCATGACGAACCGATCCTGCAGCGACAATCGCGCATCTGCGCTACATGATGGTGGATCCGGGTCTTGGTTATGAACTTCACGGTCGCTCAGCGTTGCATTTTGCTTTGCTCTGGTTTCGTCGCGCTGGCCGACACCGCTTCCAAATGGCTTCGTGCGAAATTCGAGGGAGCCCCTTTGTGTAATTAGCGGAGTGTAATTCCCGCATTGTGGCTCAGAGCAACCTCTTTCATTCAAGCCACCACTGAAGTAGCCGCATCAGCGGTCTTAGCGATGGCGTCCGATACGCGCTGATCCTCGCGCTCAAACACTAAGCGCTGCACGGGTGTCGCTGTTAGCTTATCTGTGGTGAGCTTATGTGTAATCGCAATCGAATGTCGATCACGAATTAGAGACAAAGCGACGTATGCAAACGCAACGTTCGAAATTGAATTTGAAATAAATACAACATGTGCACATGTTAAACCTTGAACTTTGTGAACTGTCATGGCGTACGCCAACCTGAGTGGCATCCCTCTTCGTAAAACACGAAGCTCACTTGAAGTTTTCCCCCAAGATATGTCCTTTGGTGCAATCGGCACAATATTCAGCACATCATCCAGGAGAGAGGGTCCTAAATACGCATCCGTGATTTGTACGAGTACTATTGGTAACTCATCGCTACTGACAAACATGAAATCGTAAACTATTCCATTAGTACCATTACACAATCCCGCCATTTGGGCCATGTCTAATGTAAGAGTTACAGGAGCACCCACACAAAGCTTTATTTTACTCGCAACTATTCTGTCATGGTCTATTAGCATTTTTTTGCTTCTTTCAAAAGAGCATTCACCGTACCTACATGTATATCTCGTTTTGCCACCAGGCGTTTTTGCTGGACAAAGTGTTGAGATGTAATGTGTACAGTGGGCGCGTTATTTGATCGAATCCTAGTATCGTTGACAGCGTCAACGTCCACATTTTTGTAAGCGATGTGTTTCGCATTGGCAATCCAGTCAGGCTCACCGATCGATTGCAAGCATCATGTGTTAAACAGCGCGATATCGGCAGCCGTTGGGGCTCTTTTCCGCAATCGACGTAAAGCAGAAAACCACTCGGGGTCTTGTTTCCCTCGGTTTTGACTGGTAAGCGTACATACATTTTGGATGTCACTCCAAATTTCTCTTCCTCTGCGCTGTACTTCATTTGATATCTTTGAAATTGGCGTTGACAGCGAGCTAGGAACGACAGGGCCAGTTGAGCTGCATCTCCCGTGAAGTACACATCCCTCCCCCCAAACAATTGATCGGAATGACTTGGCCATATTTCCCGCATTCGTTTGTCTATCCAATACAACATGCCACAAGATATCATGCTAAATTCATCAATGATAACTAGATGCACGTCCTTGTATTGTTGTTGCATTTGCTTTAATTTTGTAGGTCCTGATTTTGATTCCAGAATTGACTTGTAAGGTACTGAAAACGCAGATCTTGAGAACGATGAGAACGACAGCGCCGAACAAAGAGTCGTTCCTTTAATATTAAAAGCAGCAGTGCCTTGATGGGCTAACAACAAAACTCGTTTATATTTTCTTCTGGTCGCCGTGTGCTCCCCAAAAACGGTGTGTACATCCTTTACAATATGTTTGATAAGCCAGATTTTACCCGATCCCCCTTCGCCATTTATAACTAGTTGAAGTGGTTTGCACGGCGTATTTTCAAGCGCGTTTTCGAATCTCATTCTAGATTGTTGCATCGCTAGGGCAAATGGGACCCACTGCGAGTCGGCCATCACTTCATATTTACCATAAGCCCTTAAAAACTCTTTTTTCTCCTTCATCCATGGCTTCAAGTGACCATTAATGAAGTTGCTCGCTTTGGCAACAATCTCGGGCGCGTAGTTATGTTTTGGCTGCCAGTCGGAATGACTATCCGCACTACTAGCATCGGTCGTATTTGCAGAACATGGTTCAACTACGACGTTATCAGCGTTACTAACGAACACATATTCGGCAGCAGGTAGTGAGGTCAAATAACCGGAATCACGAGACTTTTTCAAAAGATCAAGCTTTTGCTGACGAACTATTTTGGTGTTTGATTCTTCAAGCATCTCGCTCTCAATATTTAATTCCTGCTCCTGCAGGAAGCTGTCAATGCATTGTTCGTCACGAATGGGTAGGTCGTCAAATGTTCTCCAAGGCACGTAAAGAAAAATTTCAGAAAAACAAAAGTTTGGGTCAGAAGCATCAGGCTTCATCCACGGTGATTTCTGCACTACAACACTCTTTGCTCGACGTTTGATCCAGCCTTCGTTATCTATGCGTTCCCAAGCCTCCGCTACAACTTTCAAACTACCTCTTCCACAAACGTCGCCAAACTCATGGAGTCGAAGAGTGCATTGGTAGGTCTGCTCATATATGCTCTTTCGATGGGCTCGATTCGAAGCGAGATAGACGAATCCGCCTCCGCTAGGGCAGCTACTTCATGAACACTTCGCGGCTCAACACGATAGTATCTCAGATTATGGCGCAATGACTTTACTTTTATTATCGTTCGTGACTTACTATGCATTGGGAGACTTCGCAGTAATATGTATATTGCCTCGGGTGCCCCGACATCACGAACAGATAGTGTTGCATTAGCAACCCGTTTCAAAATTGAATTGTTCGATAGTGTGGATCACACCGTTGTATAGCTTTAGCAATAACACGACGGAATCGGATTGTAGCTGGTTCAGCCTTGTTGATGTATGCTCCAGCATACTCAGCCGCGCCATATGAATTTCCTATAAGTTGTAGATCCATATTTGCTCTCCAACTCGAAAGTAAATGTGGTGAATAGTTGTTTATTGTGGAAACAGTTCGCTTAAGTAAAACCTTCATTGACGGAGTTCCGTCCGAATCAATGTTCGTGTCAATCTTTGTTTCGTCTTGCAGCTTCTTCGGATACCCGAAACGGCACGCAGAACTCTTCTTTCGGCACGAAGAATTACCGTAACACACCTGCTGCTGGACTCGTTGTACCAGCCTAGAAAGGTCGCACTGCCAGTCACTGCTACCAACGCTTGGGGGTCGTTTTCTAGAATATCTATCTCACCAACACGATCAGCATTGCATATCGAACATTGACATGCCTCTAATTCGCTTAGCGTTTTGGATAACACAGAAATCCTTTTATCTACAAATTCAGCAAGTGTCGCTCGTCCTTCCTCGGTCTCCGATAACTTCAATACGTCAGGAGCGTCACGAATCCAAAGCAAGCAGTGTATATGTGGCGAACCACGTTGCTGAAACTCGACGCGCCAAAAGTGGTCAACTATCTCGCCCAACGGCTTAGCTTTACCACACAAAATATTGTCAAAGAATGCTTTAAAACGTCGATTAAAATGTCTAGCACTAATATCCGGGTTTTCGTTCAAATATTTTCTTCTTTGTACATAGGACAAACGCCTGCATTCATCTAGTATCAAAGCAGGATCGCAGGCCCGAGCGAAATCCGGCCAGATTGTATCTGCAGTACTGAGGGTTAAGAAAAACGTCGGCCACCTCGTCGGAAGGGCCCTATTTCCTATCATGGACATGAGATCATCCCGTGCATTTGACCAATACAGTCCACTTCCCCGCACCACTCGAAAAAATGGCCTCAATGATTCTAGTACTTTCATTGCGGCATTGAGCTCATCCTTTTCATTCTCAGAACTCCCATGAGAAATAGTAGTACGGTCTTGCTCTGAGTTCCCTCCGGTGGTCCTAATAGCCGTGCATCGGGTTTCCGTAATGCTAACCCTGCGCACCAGCCCATCGATCTGCCGTCTCTGTATTAGATTCATACAAAACATTTTGAAGTTACCATGAATTACAAATCTTCTGTCATGCCATTTCATCAAGTGAGCACAATATTCCGTCAAGCTATACTCATGGATTCGGACCTCGCTGTCACTCAGCGGCATGGCCATTAGGAAATAGAGTAGGAAAACAATTTTGCATCAGGTGTTCTGTGTGTTATTCATTGATTGTATCTCCACTGCAACGCAACTCCCCAATCGGTCGCTCTACGTTTGGTTCCATACCGACCGCACCCATTACTCGCTCCAATTCGCTTTGCTTGCCAGTTTGATTGCCTTCTAGCTCAAACGACTCTATTACGTTGCCCAGTGCGTCTTCCTCGCTATTACCGCCTTGTAAAGGCTCTTGTATTGCACAAAATTTAGTATAGCATGACGTGCAGGAATTCCCTCCACATGATGAACACAACTGAACATTGTTATTTGTACAACAATAACATACTTGGGCACTGTTTGTTTTGCAAGCAGCGCAGAGGCGCCTATGTAACTCTGTATTGACGATTCCAGGCCTCGCATCAGTTTGCAGCGGAAGCTGCGGTTCACACCCTTCGTATTGCCCAGCAGTGCTTTGCGTTTCGGCTCTATCGACCGCAAGTTGATCTTGTAATGGTGTTTGACTTTCATCACTGCTGTCGTGATGTATATATGTAGGGCCTTTCACCCCCCATGGGTTTCCACTCGAACATACAGTCGACTGAGTAGTTGCACGTGTTCTTAGTGAATTTGGCCTTTCTGATTCATTAATCTGTCGGTGCTGTCCCTGAAGTTCTTGGACTTCATCGTCTGTAACTGGGATTGTAGGTACATCACGATCAACGTCAATATATTCTAGCTCCTGAAGATTTTCCTCAGAGATTTTGATGTCTTCGTAGAGAGGATTGTCGGCGATCAGCCAACATAGTGCGCGCTTAACCAAGTCTGGTCGTACTCTAAAGTATTTTGTTGCATTATCGGATTTAGATGCCAGAAAAACTACGCCGCATTCTTTGAGCGGTCGAGGGAGTTCTCTAACAACCTTGGCTGGTTCATTCCAGTAATTTATTGCATTACCTTTTGTGAACTCTTGACCATCGCGATAGAGGTTTACACAGTCGTAAAGCAAATGCCGAGGCCAATCAATCGGGCTTCTATTCGATTGAGAGAAGCGAGTGCTTCTGGAACGGCTCCAATACGAAACCCGCTGCATCGAGAGAACTTCGGAGTCTTTCTTGCGCGAAGTGCCTTGTAACATCTACCACAAAGCCAGACGGACGTAGCTACGTCAGCTGATGTTTGGACAAGACCTTCATCAATGATCTCGACCACTCCGAGATCGTTTCGAAGTGGAGAAAAATATCGGAATTAGGATCGTATAGTCTGAGTACAGCCTGAGCAGCATTTGCGAGCTCCCCACAGCTCGCGCATACTCGGCACAGTGGCTCGTCAATGGAGGCGAAGAACGCTGCAAACAAAACGGTAATTATTAAAATTGTATGTTATCGAGACAATCAAGTATGCGCTGCTCCTAACCGTTTTTATCAGCCTCAAGGTTTTCGTCTTCGCGTTTGGAAGACTGCGGAAGGCTTTGCGCAGCTGCATTCCGCTTGTTGGTCTCTGTGTTGCTTTGATTGATTGCTCTTGTGCGTTCACTTTCTGTTTCTTCAATCGATACGATCTTCATCTCAACGCATTGCCCACATTGGATGGTTCTTTGCGTGGCGAGTGCTTTCAGCGTTCGTCCTGCCGCCTTTGCACGCCGTGTCTTTTTCTTAGGCTTTCCCATGGGTGTGTGGGAGCGGCTCTGAAGTCCTAAATGAAATGTGAAGGCGAGCTAGCGTGGGAACGACGTCTGGCAACCGCGATCTGTCAATGCCACTTTCACTTCAAGTTGAAGCTGCTTCACATCATCATATTCTGCAAAGGCTTGTAAAACAGAACGATGGTCATCCCGCTACAGCAGGTCTGTTAGTATTCACAACAGCAATGATATTCTCGAATGGCTCGAACGAAATATTACGCGTATTTGTCTCCATTCCAAGCAATGAGCGGCCCCTTCGCCACGAACTAAAAACGCCTCGATCTTCAGTTGCTTCTTTCTAGGCATGTTAGGCGATCTTAGCTCGCCGTATCGAAACGAAAAGTAACCCGCGCGTTCATCGTTGGATTGGTGCTCCACGATGATGTTCGGCGTGGATTCTACGAAGTTCAATCGTAGCCGTCTGCACTTAGTTCTAGATCTTTGACAAAGATGCACTTTCGTGTAGATGCAGCTGCGAGAGCATCAACATACATGATACGCTGAGATTAAACGCAACCTTCTAAGCACAAAACCCCGAACAATTGAGCAGGTTTTTTGCTCGTACAAACCAACTATCGGGTGTACTGAAGTGAACGATATCTCACAACAAATTTTGCAGTTAATATTGCAAGACAAAACAGACCTGACGTCAATACCAAAGAGCCAAATCCATTCAAACTTTTTTTCTGGCTACATATGCAATCTTTCAGTTGCTTCTCCCGTTCTCGCCTCATTACGGGTACGCAACACAGTATGCCAACTATACCTCTGCAGTCGTCACCCTGGAACGCTAGCACACTGAATAAACATGCATGCTCTTTGGGAGAAACTCACCCTTGAGATTACGGAGGGGCCGAAGTGTTGCTGCGCGTGCGCACTCCGACATCATCCTCCGATTCCTTGCACTCCGTGTCCATGACAATATCTCCTTCGTCGTCGTCTGGGTCTGAACTTAGACCTGTCCAACCTCGACACGTCGATGACTGTGACGCACGTTGCGTGGTCACCGTTGATCAGCTCCGACGTCCGGCAAGTCATCTTGACAGTGGCGCTCGCTTCAGGGGTGGGTTTCGCCGCTGCAATGAAATCGCGAAGGTCGGCGATGGTCGAGGTGGTATTCATGGCCACTTCTTCATTCTGCTTTAGCACGTAATTGCGAATGTCAGCGAGTAGATCCATGGTGTAGCAGCAGCACTTGGGTCAGGCGAGATTCCAACTTCGCTCCGAGAGAGCAAAATAGAAAGTGAGTGGATAAAAAGTAGTGCCTTCACGCAGAAGTGATTTAATCAAGTTCATCTGTCCATGTTGCAGCTGCCGCCTTAAATACGTGCTACAACTATCCTAGTCTCCACCCGGTCGTTTCAACGAATAACTGAGCACGTAGATAGATCGCAGGAAGCACCTTCGCCACATCAACGTTAACAAGATAATACATTTTATGTAGGTATCTTGTGCTTGCCCATTTGCAAGTAAGGCAACAGTGTGGGCGCCAAATCTTCGCCTTCGTTGCTCTGGAAGTTATCGATCCTTTTTGTACTGAGTATGCCCGATGCTAGCACCGCGAATGCGGGTGTCAACAAGATAATACATATAATGTACGCATCATGTGCTTGCACACGTTGCTCTGCATGTTATCTATCTTTTTTGTGCTGTGTACGCCCGATGCTAGTCATGTGCTTGCCCATTTGCACGTGAGGCAACAGTGTTGGCGCCAAATCTTCGCCTTCGTTGCTCTGGAAGTTATCGATCTTTTTTGTACTTATGCCCGTATGTAGTATGTTCTGTGTGCCCGATGCTAGCATCGTGAACGCGGGTATCAACAAGATAATGCAATATGTAGGCGTCATGTGCTTGCATACGTTGCTCTGGATGTTATCTATCTCTTTTGTGATGTGTATGCCCTAGTTCCATTTCCTCTGTATCGACGCGGGTATCCAAGCACCTGAGCCTTTAACTTAAATCAGGTGCCGATTTCAGTGCATGCAGGGTGGGCTTTTTACGGAGTACCACGTCGCCATGCGCTCAGCGCGCAGCGACCGCTGGCCTTGATTTGTGTTCTCCCTTAACAAATCGGACAGGTAAGAGTCCTGTCGGAGGGTCGCGACTTTTTACCGGATCAGATACTGACGGTATCAGGCTGTTTTAATTCCTACCTAAAAAGTCATGATTACGATAATCCGCCGTTGTCCCATACCAAAGTGCGCCTCCAGGGTTCTATAAAAACTTGACCTCAGTTTAATGACTGTTAGATTCTTCGCGAAAGGTGACTTTTCCACGCCACTGTCTGAAGGGTCGGACATTCGTATCTTGATGTCTATATAAAGAGGTAAAAAAAGTTTGAAATCGCCCCATGGCATCAAAGATAAATCGCTTCCCCTAACCCGTTCTCAGTTTTTACCAGTTGTTAGTGTAAAAAGGGTAAATGATTATATATTCAAAGAAAACGAGCGAGTAACTACCAATACAATAAAATTGCGGCAAAATGTATTATTGCTTCGCTCTAAATTGAAATCTTTATAATTGAACCTTGCTCCGACAAATCCAATTTTTTATTGTATTGGCGGACCTCTGGAACGCCCCACTACAACGCAGAACAGCACGAGCATCACCATCCTTGGCATGAGGAGGAGTGACCTTGACTGGTTTTTGACTGGGTGTGCACCCCGAGGAAATAGAGTCCAGCGCGCGCAGCTTACGAGTTACTAGTACACAAGTTACAGTCCCTCCAGACGTTGCTCTCATTCACCTGCTTTGGTACAGTACATGTACGGCGCTTTCACATGGTGTGAATCACACCGCGACCTCTTCCGGTAGGTAAACAGGACAAATTCGTCGGTGCGGGCAGCATTCAGAATTGCATCCAATGACGCCTCGTCATCGACAAGACTTGGAACGGCGTATCCGGTACAAAACACGTTCATGGCGTCCGCAAAGCCAACAAAAACAAGTTCAGTTGCCACCTATTCAAAGCAGCATTATCCTTGAGAGCATTGCTCTCAGCTCTCAGAGCAACGCTACATGTGCAGTACATTGTACGCGACATTCTGAATTGTTCATTGAAGATCTTTCCGGAGTGCTGGAGCGGGGTCACCCACCTTCTTGTGCAAGCATCTGCAATCAAAGAGACGTTGGCGAACCAGCCATGAATCATGGCCCATGATCCGGCAAACAAGGCACTAAAACTACATGTACCGGAAAATCCAAAGTTGTGATACTGTTAGATAGCGAAACTGATCCCCCGCGTGAACGCGTTTTGCTTCAACCAACCATGGCCATTTTATTAATTTGACGTCTTCAACGTCAACTTATGATCTGCAGATAAGTTTTGATCGCTCCTTGCCACCCCTTTTTCGGTGAGGGGGTTCGTGTCTCTCTACATATCGCTCTTCCCCTCCTCCTTCACAAACCACTTTGCAATTTGCCTCCAACTACCTCCCACACCTGAAGAAACTCGCCTCTCTGCTCTCTCAAGAAATATGCGTCTGCTCCAAGTACCGGTACTTCTAGTGGTGCTAGTGGTTCTGCTGGCAAGCTGCGGTGCTGCAGACATCACCACAAAGAACCAGCTCACTATCTCCACGACCAACGCTGGCGCCACGGCCAAGGCTCTCCAGAAGTTCTTCGCTGAAGATGCCAAGCAGAACAAGAACAACGGCTTCCTCAAGGTGGTGAGCGAGTTCTCGGCTGCGAGTGAAGAGCGTGGGGCGGGTGCAATCACATCGGGGCAAGGTCCTCGTGTTGGAGCTGGAACTACGGTGGTGTCTGGGGGTACCGGCTCAAGTGAGACGGTCACGGTGACAATCTACAACAACAACGGACTGTGGCAGCGGTTCATGCGGTGGTGGAACCGATTGTTCCACGGCTCGAAGAGCTCCACTCGCCGACTTCGATAATCGACGTAACTATAGTACCGTGCAACATTTCCATCCTCAACTGAGTGCTCCAAGCTGTGTTATTACTTTGAGCGAACCGTCATACTGGTACTACTACTACCTATTTGATCGTACGATGTTGAAGACCAATCAAACCACAGTTTGCATCGTTTGAGGTTACTTCAAATGATGCTGCAGCCGAATTTCGACGGAGTTCGACACTGAAGAAAAAAAAACTCATTGTCACAGTTGAGGGTTTTTGTGAACGAAAGGACTGCTATAAGTCGTCGTGAAAAATGCAAAATGTACTACTGTTCATTAAGTTGACGGTCTCTGGGTTCATAGTAAAACTGGAAAGCTATCTAATAATCATGATGTATGCACAGTCGACTTCCGTCTAAGTCTTTGCAATGCATCAGTGTCCCCTCATCGAACAACACGAAGCGTCTTCAGTTGTTGGCATGGCGAAGTCGGCGGCCCTGGTGGAATAGTCGGTTCCACCAGCGCTGGAAGCGCTGCCACAGTCCGTTGTTGTTGTAGATCGTCACCGTGACCGTCTGACTCGTACCAGTGGCGCTCGACACCACTGCGGTACCAGCGCCAGTACGAGCGCCTGCAGCGGCTGCGATGGCACCTCCACTAACGCGCTCTTCCTCCGCAGCCGATGACTCGCTCATCACCATGAGGAAGCCGTTGTTCTTGTTCTGCTCGGCATCGTCGGCGAAGAACTTCTCGAGAGCCTTGGCCGTGGCGCCAGCGTTGGTCGTGGAGATAGAGAACTGGTTCTTGGTGGTGACCTCAGCAGCATCGCAGCTTGCCAGCAGAGTGACCATGACGACGAACAGGAAGTGGAGCATGCGAGTCATTCTTGAGAACTTGGTGGTCTTGATTGTGTTTGGGTGTGTTCGTAGTAGGAGGCAAAATGCGAAGTGGCATATCGGTGAGGGTCAGAGATCGAAAGGCTTCGTTGACAAGGGTCACTGGCTGCCAGGCTGTCGTGATTGCTGGCAGAGTGCCATCCACAGATCACATCCAGACCATGGGTAGGGCTTAGCCAAATGTCACCTAATAAAGTGACGCGGAGTCCGGACATGCACGGACGTTGTCGCTTAGGATTGGCGTCGGTACAGAACGCTGTACCGAGTTGGTCTGCACTAAGCTAAGTATCGGATGATTTGCCGGACCCACCAGACGGTCCCGAAACCTGTTTGTCCGGAAAAGAATACAATGTATTCATGAATAGGTACAATATTTGTCGCGAAAGCATAAACTCCATGAGTAAATGCTAAATGATTCATTTATCGACTTACCTGGTACTTAACTATTTCCCTTGCCTACATACAATATCAAGTTAAAAAACACCTGCGATGTCTCGCACCGGCGATTCTCCACCTGTTTGTGGTGGCCCCGGCTCGTGCCGAACACGACCATTTTGAGACAATGCTAAGCGGCATGTATCCACTTTGAGGCCATGCTAAGCGGCATGTATCCACTTTGAGGCCATGCTAAGCGGCATGTACATGTATTATCAATACATCGATTCGCGTAATAACAGGAGATGGATCAATCCTACAATGCACCCACACACTGCCCCACTTTGATCGTTTTCGTGGCGTCGACGTTACCTTCCAGTAGAGCTGGTGCCATTCGCGGAAGCGGTAAATACTACGGCAACAGGCCAGGTTTGGACTTCGGTAGGTTTGTTGACGCGTTACTTACTTAAAAGTACATACCATTTGCGAAATACCGATTGGGATACATTTGCCGAGTTGGCATCTATCATAACTTAGATTCTGTACCGACTTGGCCCAATTCTTGGGATTCTCGAGCATTCTTTTGTCTTGTTTGACGTATCGCTGATACCGTCGGTGGCTGGCTCACAATCCCCAGATAACGCTTTCGGGGCTATGTTCATACGTGTACAGGAGTGTATCGGAAAACGATTCGCTGTTCACACACCGAGGCGGCCGACTCATACCAACCAGTCAGCCCTCGCGCGCAACTCCGACACTAAAGAATGCAGCTTATATCCCTCTTCTTCTCCGAAAAAAAAAAAACTGTTGGGTGCAAACTTTGGGCCTGGCCACCTGTGTATTTTGCAGTGCAAATTGCACGGGGAGCTGGTCCACAGACTTGCCTACGCGGCGCGTGGCACGCACTCCGCGTCATGTGGTGCAGGCAGCCCGTTTTACTGGTGGGGCTTGTTATGATACCGTGCCCCCGCGGCGCAGCCCTGGGGAGCGTGATTCGTATTTTCCCAGTGAACTCGTCTCTGTAGACTTTATCGGGCGTCACCGAACGTGCTGTATTCTGCACGGGGAGCTGGTCCACAGACAGTCTGTCAGACTTGCCTACGCGCTCTGAGTCATGCGGTGCAGCCTGTTCTACTGGTGGGTCTCGTTACGATAGGCACCCGGCACGCGCGGTCCTGGGGAGTGTAAACCTCGCTTGCTTACAACCAGGGACAGCAATGGAGCAGAGTCTCGCTTCGCATAATAAACAGCTCGCTGCACCGGTACCTTCGAAGGTCTAGTAAGACGTGGCGTCGCTGGGGAGTGCGAATCTACGTGCGTACCCGAACGTGGCTATATGAACTCAATGGCCTCCACGTTTGATCGTAAAACATTGAGTTTGGGCACCAGGGGACTTCGGTAGGCTGTTGTCCGCTGTCACCGGCGGTTCTGGTCTACTGTTTTTCATCATACTTCGGTACTTTGGCGTGACGGAGACTCGCTGCAGCATCAACGCACTGGTCAAGAAGCCTCCCCGCGATAAGCTCTATTATTGCGATGGTCCTTGAGCATACATGCAGCGCGCCAATGATATCGCCACCGGGTGGGCAGAGTTCGAGTCATTGGAATGGTCGCGCTGCATCCACACGATCTTCTGAACGGTCACAACAAAGTCAATCTCTGCGTTTCATCCGTGACTGAGGCTGCTTCATGTTTGAGTGATAACCATGCAGATATTCATGCAGGGACGCCACTGCATCAGCGTCGTTCGGAAGGTGCTAGTTGCCATCCAGTGCTCCATTTGGTGTCAAGCTCAAGTCGCCGCTGCAGATTGCTGGATCGGTTCCAATGGGAGGGAGATCTGCAATACGGACCCGACAGGCTTGAGAGCGACGTGGTGGTTCTTCTTCGCGTTGCTGCTCTTTGCGTGTGTTGCAACGGGGTGCTTCGACGAGGACTGGGGGCTGTGTGGGCCAAAGGATAGCGAGCTGGAAGCAAGTCAGGACACTCAAATAGCACGTCTCGAAGATGGACTACAAAACCAAGAAAGTGGCCTCAGCGTATCGTTAGTGCAGCCATTGCTGAGCGGACACGATGCCTACAAGTTGCAGCAGCAAGCTATCCCGTCACCTCCGAAGCCAGTGTATCGCTACCTCGATCCTTAGCCGATTCAACAACATATATACGCAAGTAAAGAACGATTTTGCAAGCTGGTTCACTACCTACTCCTGGTTGTCTCCCGCGTCTCCCTCCGTCGAGGCTTCCCCATTGGGGTCGGCATAGCTCAACTGCGCATACAGGTCATCCTCAGATGCAGTAGCAGCAGCAGAGTCCCCGTCCGCGGTGAACTGCGTGTCCGTGTCAGGATACGACGCAACCGTGTCGCCTTCAATCCGCTGGCGCTTGGTCGCCGACATCTGGTACTGCTCGGGGTAGTCGAACGCCGCGTCTTCACCCGTCGTGGCGCCCTTTGCCTGCATCATGGCGACGATGGCATCTCTATCGGCGCGTTCGCCGGCCTGCTTGGCAACGGGGTTCGGGTCATCGAACGCCCAGCGCAGGTTCAGCACCTCGTCGCTCTGCAGCGTCTGGTTGGCCATGGCTTCCTTGGCGAACTCGGCGCTCGTGCGATGGCGGTACCTGACGAAGCAGATGGACTTGCGGTGGATCACGTTGATGTTCTCGACCTCGCCCCACTCGCCGAACTGCTTCCAGAGCACGTCCTCCTGCTCCTTGACCGCGTCGCGTGCACTGACACTCTTGAGTCCCCCCACGTAGAGCGTCCTCGAGTTGCGCGTGAAGTTGCCGACGCCGGCCAT
>JAIKVD010000682.1:0-14622 GCA_024679075.1 Phytophthora uliginosa
CGCGCCCCCAGCGCGAGGAGCGGCCGTCGGGTCCTCCTCGGCGACCAGCGCCGCGTAGTGCGTGTTCACGCGGGTCCACATGTTTTTGACGTGCTCCGTGCCGTCGTCATCCTGCGTCGCG
The DNA here is from genome assembly GCA_024679075.1 of Phytophthora uliginosa. Lineage (NCBI taxonomy): Eukaryota > Oomycota > Peronosporomycetes > Peronosporales > Peronosporaceae > Phytophthora > Phytophthora uliginosa. Next base: position 122 of record JAIKVD010000682.1, read on the forward strand.
AGCACGAAGGCGCGGCACAGACGGATGTCGTCGTCGTTGGACCACGCGGTCTTACTCTTGCGGCGGTTCGTCGGCGTCAGCGACATCGCTCGGACTGCTATGATAGAGCTTCACTTGGCGGCCAGGTTGAGGAATGATGAGGAATCCTACCCTTCGTTTCAGCACGCGACACATACAAAAAACGATTTCTAGGGTGACAAAGCCTGGTACAGATGATATGTACGTATTCTACCACCGTTATTCTTAACCAGAGGTAATATGTAGAAGGATGCATCAAGAGCATACATGTAGATTCCATGATCCCCTGTATCAGCAATCGATGGACGCGCATTTTTACTGCGGGTAAGTCAGTTTGAGCTACACGGCAGAATTGCGTAACGCGGTTTCTTCCCATCAAAACCTTACTTATCGTGATCGTTCTCATTTCGAGTTCAGAACAAAATACATGTACCAGGGGGGTGGGTGCCTACGTGATTAGGATATACCTCGAAGTACATTGTATTGAGACGGCGTTGGCAGCACTAAGACCCATCGTGTGTGGTGTAAGCCTTTTTTCAGAGCAGCAGCGCTCGCAGAGGTACACGGTCGTGCACCATAGTGAGTAGTGCGTCACGCAAGTTGCGTGCGACAAACGATATCCACGATAGAGGTCCTTAATTAATAGATACATCCATTTTGTGCGTGCGTTGACGGCCAACGGCGCAGTAGAGGATGTTCCAGGAAGGAAGATTCTACACGTTCGGATACATTATAGTTCAGCACAACTTTTAGTGAAAAAAAACTGATTCCTACCCACGCAGAATGGATCGAAAATATGTTTTTAGGTGATGCAGACTTCATTGCGGTGGCTTAGAGACCACATCCAATGACCATTTCATATTGAGTTCTGCATCCTGAACAGGTCGTCCAATGGATGGACTACATGTATGATACCGCATGCGTCTGCATCAGCAAAGTGCCGATTCCAGCATGTGCAAAGTCATACAAAGCTCTCGATGCTCTCGATCCGAGCGGTGAGACGTATGCATGGAATCCTTACATCCATTATTCTAGCCGTTTTTGCAGTCCATTCCATTCGAATCCACCCATACTATCAAGGCCCTCGAGCGTAAAGATGAGCTTGTGCTTTTCAATGTCAGTGCGTTGACTGAGTCCAAATATATTCAACGACGGAGCCTTCGAGTCAGCACAGTCACATCTTTCATTTGGTGGAAACCGTGCCCAGAGGAATGTGTGTCGCTTCACCTCACACGAAACACGTGCAAAGCTGCTTGCTTGTACAGTGCTGCTGTAAACAGTTTTTCATGGCCTGCGCTATTAAATAGGTAGCCAGGGCTCTGACCACCATGCATCACGATCACACTACATGTACAGTAACTTCGATGACACACTTCTCCGCAATGCGAAGCTTCCGTGTTCTGAAGCAGCTGTTGGTTGCGTATAAGCAAACAGAATCGCGAAGCTTTTTCAGCTGTACGGTAACGGGATCTACCAAATAGTATACGGTATACTATTCTAATAGTTTACCAGTACCCTCGAAGGTGTGGGTATACAATTTGGCAGGGTATTATAGCGGTAGTAATTTTGGGTGGCTAACGATGGCATTAATGGAGTCGCTTGGGGGCCATCATGCGCGGGGTTGATACGAAGGAGGTGAGAGTGCAGTAGTAACTTGACGGACGCGTGGTCGCTTTTAAAGTGAGAGCTGGCAGGGTAGAGGCAATTGCTGGTGAGCGTGTGTAGATCGAAATCGTTGGTTATTGAGCTGGGGCATGGTATAGTATTTGGAACGGTATAATACCAAATAGTAGGCTTTTAAAATGAATGGGTATACTATTTGGTAGAGCCCGTTAGTAGCTTAGGTACTATTAATACGTGTATTAATATCTATATATGGTTTTAAGTAAACCCGGCTTACAGTGCAACAATTTGTTGCCATCAAGCAACCTTATACGCACGCGGCGAACAAGCAACTGCTAGAGCAGCTCAGTGTTACGAGAACAGCACCAACTGAGAGATCAAAATGATGGAATGCAGCTGGATAAAGCTTTTCCAAGGGCGGCACTCGCAGTGCAACCATTAACTCGCTTATTGCAGACATTTCCAACAGCAAAGAGAGCCCCGTCGAAAAGTTTGACTTGACTAGGGATCACTGCGAGCAAAACCAAATCAACAATAATGGCCAACAAAGTTATAATATGAGCAGCGGTTTGCCACGTATGCAGTCAGGCGCCTCAGGTTGTACGTCCAAGTTTTGTGGGCGCCGACAGCTCAACCTCCCCGGCTGGAGTACGGCTCGCGTCGTGGAATACAGATGCAGTATTCGCCTCGGACTGTTCAAAGATACCAACAGGATTTGGAAGCCCAGCGGCCACACGTTCGTCGCTCGCCGTGAAATGCTACAGTACCCGATCGTGAGGGCGACCATAGGCTAGCGACGCGATGCCCATGCACCGGGACTGGCATCACTTTGGTGACCGCCGTTGATTAACGAGTTACCACGGTATATGTAGCAGTAGATCGGCCGTCCAAAAGCTTGCTGGGATTGTCCTCGCCCGTAAAGACTCGTTCTCGCGCACGCTGCAGCGCGCCCGCGTGGTGGCTCACGCTCGGCGTATGGTCCCGATCGCCAGGATTAGCAGGCTCAAGGAACATGGCTGCGTCGAGCATACAAAAGGGCGAGTGCAGTTGTTAAGAATCTGGTTCCCGTGATCCATCATGATTTACGATCACGGAATGCGCGCCGCCCATTGGCCGAGATGCCCGTCAGCCAATGGGCGCGGCGCGTCCCTGCGAGCAGCCGTTATGGATCGCTTTCAAATCGAGGGGCCGACGTACGCGCTGCCACCGGAGCCATTCCTCCTTCGCCCCCGCCGAGCGCAAGCCAAGCAGCCACCGAAGCAAGAACAAGAAGACGCCATGGTCGTCGGCATCGTGACCGCCGGCATGGACGCCACCAAGACGCTGCTGAGCTTCTACGGCTCGCTGCTGCACTACTGGGTGCGCAAGGGCAGCTACACCGAGTGCCCGTTCTTCGCCGACGACCTGCACGCCAAGACGTACGTGTACTCGATCGCGCTGCTCAACCCGCTGTGGAGCCAGCCGCACTACCGCCACCCGAGCTTCTACAAGGACCTGGTCACCAACCTGCGCAACGTGGCCATCCCCGGCACGGGCGTGCCGCTCTCGATCGTGAGCTACTCGCGTCTCATCCTCTTCCCCTTCCTGCTCTTCGTGTACCCGTGGCTGTGTGCCATCGGCGCCTTCTTCGAGCTGCCCAAGGAGTACTCGAACAAGCAGGGCAGCATCATCGAGCGCTTCCTGCGCACCTTCACGCAGATCTTCGTGTGCCCGCAGAACTGGTTCGCCTTCTGGCGCGTCAACTGCCACGTCGTGAGTCTGCACAGCCTCAAGACCGACTCGCCCGGCTACCTCATGGAGAACAAGTGGGACTTCCTGCTGGAGGCCGAGAAGCAGGGCATTGCCGTGTCGCCCTACCTCAAGACGCCTGGCTCGCTGGTCATCAAGGACCGCAACGAGGAGGGAGGCATGGGCATCTACATGTTCAAGAACGCCGTGGACGGCGGCGACTGGATCATCCAGGAGAAGCTCGACAACTCGCCCTTCCTCAAGAAGCTGCTGCCGGAGGTGTCGCCGCTCTCGACCTTCCGCATCATCACGGCCTCGCGCCACGGCCTGGGTGAGGCCGAGGCGCTCAAGGACGGCAGCAACGGCGTCAAGTCGCTTAGCTGCGTGTTCCGCGCCGGTCTGGAGGGCGCCTCGACCGACCACAAGTCCATCATGTTCGACGTTGACATGGAGTCGGGCAAGATCCTCAAGGGCTCCACCACCACGCACTGGTACCGTGTCGGCCCGCACCACATGTTCCGCGGCAACCTGAGCGTCGGCCACGACATCACGAACCACCCGGACACGGGCGTGCCTATCACGGGCAACGTGATCAAGGAGATCAAGCAGATGAAGGAGCTCGCGGAGGAGGCCCACTTCAAGCTCATGAAGGACGTGCCACTCTGCGGCTGGGACGTGGCGCTCACCAACCTGGGCGTGCTGCTGCTGGAGGTCAACATCTCGTGCAACTTCTTCCGCGGCACCTTCGACCAGCCGTGGTACTTCCAGTTCCTGGACGACTACTTCCGTCACCTCGAGACGCTGCCCACGCCCGCGAAGAAGTCCGACTAGACTGAAGGTAAGCGCTGCATGTAGTTAAGCATTGCACGTCTGTTAAACAAATGCCAGCCACATCTTGCATATGAGCCTGTTGTTGTTGAGCTGATAATTTTGGGTCTTCATACCTGTTGCCCAGAGTTCTTGCCCGACGACGTCAAGATCGTGAGACCAGGCAAGGATAAGATACCGACTTTACCGTACGCTTCATGTCACCAGCTAAATGTAGCCATGTCGATGTGGTGTTGCCTTGCCTTCCGGTTGGACGCGGAGCACTCCAATGGACTCGGCCCACGTGTTCGCCACCTTTCCGTCGGTTCTGACGGCACTCTCGAACCTCCAGCGGCGGAACGCGCGTGATCACCAGGGATGACTGCCGACGCCACCACCTTGTCGGATGCCGTGCTCAGCGAGCTCTTGGCCTTCCTCACCGTCGACGACCTCTTGGTGCTCGAGCGCGTGAGCCGGGCCTGGAGACGCACGCTGGCGACGGCGCGCTTTTGGAGCCACGTGCAGCTTATCCACGAATGGAACGACAGCGAGCTCGCGTCCGCAGTCGTCCGCCTCGCGGCCAAGCGCCATGGCCCCCAAGTCAAGAAACTGATGCTCATTGGCTGCGTCGTGCCGAAGGGGACGCTGGTCAAGGCAGCCAAGCTCTTCGTCAGCCTCACGCACCTGACGGTGTCCGGCTGCCAAACCATCGAGAACGTCGACTTCACTGCACTCGTGCGAGCATCGAGTGAGCAGCTGGTGGAGGTGCGTGCGGTCAAGTGTTTAAGGCTAACGGACGCAGCGCTGCAAGCCATCGCCAAAAATCACTCCCAGTCGCTGGAGCGGATCAACTTCAGCTACTGCAGACAGATTTCCGAGTACGGTGTCGAGTCGTTGGTGCAACGCTGCGGCAATTTGCGCTCGATCAAGTTGAAGGGGTCCCCAGCAGTGACAACATCTGCAGCCGTCCTCATCGCGGAAAGCTGCCCAGCACTTGACACGCTCTTGGTTGGTGGAGCCAAGAACCTGACAGACGACTGCTTGCTGGCTCTTGGAGACCATTGTCCGCGTTTGACGTCGCTGGACATTTCGCGGAGCAATCCGTTTGGATTCGGTCGCGGTGGCATTACAGACAATGCCTTGAAGTACCTGGTTTTACGATGCCCGCGTCTAGAGCACCTCACGCTCTGCGGACAAGGCCGATTGACGCTCGCGGTTCTGAGTTCTCTAGCAACCTCGTGCCCCAAACTCGATACACTCGATATCGGCGGTTGTCGTGGGATTATCTCGGATCCTATCGCACTGGGTGCAGAGTTGAAGCGCATGGGGGGGCTTCATGAGCTCAGCGTCGCGTTCACGCGTGGTCTGAAAGGAGAGCTAATTGATTTCATAGCGTCTCAATGCCCTCAACTGAAGGCTTTCCGCGTTGATGGGGACAACGTAGCCGCAGCCCACGCTTGAGCTTGTGGGCATACCTGCAGTATTTATGTGAAATAGGAACAGAAAAGCGTGCTTTCATTCGTACCGGCGGAAGTTATAATGATGCACCGCGTACTCACGCAAAAGTCTAATCGACAGCGTATTCAGTTTTGAAGAACTCCTCGATCGCATGAGCTGCCGCGGTGCTCAGCACGGTTACGTCCAGCAGTTTGTCCGCCCCAGCTTGAGCAATCGAGGCGATGTTCCCTGCGGTGTTCGGAATCAGCGGCTCGTACTGAAGCACTCTAGTATGTCAAAACAACGCACCGAAAAGATCGAGAAGCATATCACACTCGTCAACGCTTAGAAACGGGAAGTTGACCTGCAGCGTCTCCATCGCGTGCTTGCGTGTGAGCAGTTCGTCGTTCATCTGGTACAAACAGTCAGCTCAGACGTCTCAACAGCGTTGAGATCAATGTTGCTGATTCGCTGACGTACACGTTTGCTCAGTTGATCGGCCTTCTCGGAAATGCTATACGCATGCTTCTCGTGGACGGACACCTGCATCGTAGCCATGTCAAAAGCACGCCAATGTTGCAGCAGAAAATTATCGATGGCGCACTATGAGCTTCACCGCAGCGGGTATACTGAATACTGCACTCGTACGTAGCGTTAGATACGATACTGAAGACTTCCGCGTTCTGATCAATTGGCTTTTACCTGTAAACATCTTGAGCTGCACCGAACTATTGATCGCGAGAAGTTGCAGCTCCGAGTACCGCGGGATCGGGAGGATACTAATCGCGAATGCATTACCGAATGCTTTCTCGACCTTCAACAGCCTGTGCATTAAAAAGCAGGAAGGCGCGTTAGTTGAGTGCCTACCGATTTCACAGGCGCTCCGCTCTACTTTCCTGTCGATCGTGCCCTCAAGCGAAAACCCCGGCGCCTCCCTGTGTATGAGCTAGAGAGCCATATCAGCAGCGGATTAGCTAGTTTTTTGCTCCGACTACGCAGCTCGTGAACTCTCTTCGCACCACGAACGCCACGGGAGGGAACTCGCCCTTCCGCTGCGAGATCATCACGTCTGAAATGCCGACTATCAGCCAGCCAGTCGCACGGCACGTGTAGCTGCGTTCCTGTCCGCTTACCCGCAAGACACCCGCTCGCCTCTGCAACTCACGCAGCACACCAGTCAGCACGCTACATCGATGTATTTATTGGCAGTGACACCGCCCTCTTGCCTTTCGGCCGGAATCCGTAGATTCCCTCCAGCTCCTGAGCCACTACACGCCATCACACCAAGTCAAGAGCGTTCCTGACACCTCCGCCATGCTCAGAACATCGTCTGCACCTTCGCTGGGCACTGTCCGCGGGTTGTAGAGCACCAACTGGCCCCTGGCGCCTCGGCAGCGCGTGATCTTCCTGCTCGTCATGCTGGCAGAATGCGGAATGCAACTTCAACTTGGGGACCATCACTCTACCACACCATCGCGACACAGCAGGTACATGAATGGTACACTTCCTCGTGCTCAGCACCACCAACAACCATGAGCTTCTGGCGGGGGCTGCCGCGACCGCTCTACTGCGTGGCGCCCATGGCGAATGTGACGGACGCCGCGTTCCGCCGCCTCATCAGCGAGATTGCCAAACCGTCCGTCATGTGGACCGAGTTCGTCAGCTGCGAGGCGCTCACGCACGACCCGGACTCGCGCCGCCGCATGATGACCACGCTCAAGTACGCGGAGATGGAGCGGCCTGTGGTGGCGCAGCTCTTCGGCTCCAAGCCGGAACAGTTCTACGAGGTACAATTGGAATTTGTATTGCTCGTTTGCTCGTCTATTGTCATATTGACCTGCTTGCTATCCCTCTGCCAGTCGGCCATGATCGTGCGCGACTTGGGCTTTGACGGCATTGACATCAACATGGGCTGCCCCGAGAACAACGTGAACAACCAAGGCAGTGGCGCCGCGTTGATTCTGCAGCCAGAATTGGCGGTCGACATCATGGCCGCGTGCAAACGCGGTGCGGGGGACCTGCCGGTGTCAGTCAAGACGCGCATCGGTTTCCACCTCATCGACTACAAGGACTGGGTGCTGCGGCTGTTGGGGACTGAGCCGGAGGTGCTCACTATCCACGGACGAACACGTGACGAGATGTCTAAGGTTCCAGCACACTGGGATGCTATTGGCGACATTGTGACGTTGGCCAAATCGGCGGGATCTCCTGCGCTCATCCTCGGCAACGGCGACGTTGAAAGTCTTGTGGACGCGAAGCAGAAAGTGGATGAGTATGGGGTAGACGGCGTTATGCTCGGTCGTGCGCTGTTTGGCAATCCGTGGCTGTTCCAGGGATACCCAGACACGACACATGTGCCTGTGAAAGAAAAGTTGGAGGTGATCCGACGACACACGCAGCTTTTCCAAGAGCTGCTGGCCGACCCAGGCCTCGTGGGGTTTCCGCGCATGAAGAAGTTTTACGGCGCGTATCTCAAAGGTGTACCGAACGCGCGCCAGCTACGAGACCGCATGGCGCGCACCCAAACACCCCAAGACGTATACACTATCATCGACGAGGCGCTCGAGTATCTCGCAACTCAGGAACAAGAGCAAGCCACTGCAAGCTAGAAGCAGTCCTGTGCAACAATACAACGCAAAATGGTCATCTATGGTATGGTATTTCTGTCGGCCTTTCCCCCAGGTTAGCTGCAAACTGCTTCTTCAGCCTGCTGCTGAACGAGATCGTCCTCAACGCGCGCGTCCAGCACCTCGTCGGGTAGAACCGTCATGGCGCTTTCGATCATCTCACGTAGCTCCGGCCGTGGCCCCTTCTTCGCCCACATCGCCGAAATTTCACGCTTGAACGCCTTACCACCGAACTCGCCGCTGCATCATCAGCGAAGTACACGGTGTAAGTATCGAGATCGGACACAAAGTAACACGACATTTACGTACTTGAAGAGTGCCAGCAGCGGCTTCATCAGCGCAGACGTGGCCATAGTGTACGGCGAGTCGCTTAGAGGCTCGGTAGACCCCCACTTCGCCTGCAGGTCCTCGGCATAGTCAAGATACCGGGTAATAATCTCGCGGCGCGACAGGTTTGGGTTGCGCTCAGCGTTGAAGATCAGGCGGTCAGCGTCACGGAAATTCCACGGCGTGTTATACGCCGCGCGGCCGATCATGACACCGTCAACGTTTGTGGTATCTAACAGCTCGCGTGCGTGCTGGATGCTCTGCACACCGCCATTCAGCGTGAACGAAAGCTCGGGGAAGTCCTGTTTGAGCCGATAAACGACCTCGTAGCGTAGCGGCGGGATGGTGCGATTGTCTTTGGTGCTCAATCCCTTGAGCAGGCATTTACGCGCGTGCACGATGATGTGGCGCACGCCGGCATTCGCCACAGTGGAGACGTAGTGATGCAGCTCCTCGTAGCTGTCACAATCATCCACGCCGATGCGGCACTTGACCGTCACCTCCGCCGCCGCTGGACGGTCTGGATTCTCTTCCGCTGCCAGAGCAACATTGCGCCGCATACTGGCGCAAATGTCTCGCACGCGCTCGGGCTCCAGCATAAGTCGAGCACCGAAGCAGCGACTGGACACTAGCGCGCTGGGGCAGCCCGTGTTCAGGTTGATCTCACAGAAGCCGCCGTACGACTGGCTCAGATGCGCCGCCGCTGCATCAACACAGAGCACGACAACATTAACAAAGCGTTAATAGGCGCGATAAACTGCATTTACAGGCAACGAAAGGTGCCTCACCACCGAGGTCCTCAACGCTGTTGCCGCCGAGCTGCAGCGCCAATGGCGCCTCGACGGGGTCGTGGCCCAGGAAGTAGTCGAGGTTCTTCTTCTGATGCAGGAGCTACAGAGTGGGAAGGAAGGTTAATTAAGCGCCCTTGGAAGCGCAGTCAGCAGTGTGAAAGTGACGCCGACGCACCGTCTGGTCGACCACCATCTCGGTGAACAGCAGCGTCTCCTTGGTGATCATGCGCATCATGAAGCGGTAGTGGCGGTCTGTCCAGTCCATCTGCGGCAACAAGACAGCAAAAGTCAACATCTGCAGCAGCGGTGTTCTGTTAGCTATCAGGCGGCGGAGGCAGCATACCATGGGCGCGATGGACAAGCGAGCTACGGGCGGAAGAGCAGCCATGGTCCTCCTCAACATGCTCCAGCGCCCAACGATTTTCAAGCCGAATTTTTGGGTAATTAGATTATGTATCAAAATAGTTTCTAGCAGGAATCTAAATTAGATTCCTGCTCGGAACTACAGACTCCGCTCCCACTTCTGATTCCACTATCTTCGCATATCCTCTAGATTCGTTTCCAGGAAGTGAAGAGTGATGGTCTCAAGGTTGAAGTCCGCCATCTGCGCGGTACAGACATACCCCTCGATATGCGCAGTGGGTTTACAAAGCGATTTAACAGGGAATCAATCACAAAGATCAGTTCTACGTGCTGATTGACTGCTGAATTTCCCAATATAGGCGATCGGATATGTCACGGTATTGGAAGGTATAGGTGCGCATATTGAGGGGTACGTCTGTAGCACCAACTTGCAAGTCGCAAGTTGCAGCCCTCTTAATTGCAGCGTCATTCATTTTATCAATTGACCACACGCTATGATTCCTAACGCACGCCACTAGTGGGTAGAGATGCAAGTGCTTAAGCGGACGTTCTTCGGAACGTAGCCACCGTGTCTTCGCACTCAATCGCTGGTTACATCATCAACGCCGTCGTGGTCTTCGTAATCGCCGGCGTGACCGCGTCGTTCGGCGAGGACTCGACGGCGAACAGGGGCATGAACTGGTCTTCGTGGCATTGGTAAGAATCGGCTGCGCCATCACCTACGTGTGCACACACGCGTGAGTGAGTACTCGCGGTGTGAATCTCTGCATGACGCGGCGCCATCCAGGTCTCGTACCTGATTACCCGCCGCTTCGTGTCCATCTTCACGTCGGTGCTGTCATGCTTGGCGCTGGGCACGGGTGGGAGCCCAACATGTCGGTGCCCGCGGCTCTGGTCGTCCTCGATGTGATATCGATCCTGCCGCTGCCGCTCGTGGTCTGCCTCTGGGACGAGAACAACTCTTTCTCCTCGGCGAGAGTCGCCAAGCAGCCCATCGCATTGTGGCTGCTCACAAAACCTGTGTATTTTAATGCCCTGAGAAAGTAGATTGAAATCCGGATATCAAAAGTGGAGGCGGTTTCTGTACATGTATTAATACTATGTACAGTAGTCTTTTGACGCAGTACAAATACAAAATGAACGCAAAAACTGTACTAACTTACGTTATTTAGAGTAGAACGCTAAATACTGATAGGGTCTTCTTTATTGATGCACTTACTGTACGATACGACAGTACAGTAGCATGTACAGTACAGTAATGGATAGCCTTCTAAAAGCTATAGCGATATCGCTGTAGCCATTCTTGATTTCGTACTGATTTTTAATATGAAATGACTCTCAGACAAATCCCTCAATAACGTATTTATCCTGAAATTTATATACGTATCAGGTCTTGTTTATTGACGCACATCACTGTCCACGCAGTCCACCAAGTGGATATCGGTGGGACTCGACGAGTGCACGGCAAAGCGGGTCACCCTTGGTGCTTTGCTGAGCAACCACTGAAAGTGTACAAGACGACTGTAACTATGTGAGCACAGTCCTTCAGGCTCGGTGGGCACCACAATCAGTCTGCGTACCTATTCGGCGACAGCATGAACATGTTTCTCATCTGCGTCGGGGGCACACTGAGTCTAGCAAATATCCCCCAAAGCATTTCGCACGATACTTCCCAGGCACAGCTGAATGTATCGTCAACTCAAAGAAACTACCCCAGTAACAAGTGTCTTCGGTGCGGCTTGGTCCACGCGTACTTAGTATCTGATATCACAAGATCCAAGATCACCCGACTTCAAAATCTGCCAGCTCCACGCGCCCCACGTGGCGTCCTCATCGACTGCTACTCTGATCCCTGCGTTTCCCGGATTGTCGTCGCAGAATAAAGTGTGGCTACTGCACTCACAAACCTTGTTCAGAAGTCGATGAACTTTGCCGATTCGAGGAATCTCTTTTGGCTGAGGGTGATCGGCCTCCGATTGCTCTTTTACTAAGTCGACTTGGCTCGGTCACTAGATAACGACGTAGTTAAAGTGCGTCAAACTCGTACGCGATCACGTTACCGCACAGCTTTGAATATTGGAGAGTTCGAGCTCCTGCCGCTTCCTTCTCGGTGCGGATAACAGCTACAGTGCGGATAACAGCTACTGTAGTGGGCTTTGCTAGACCGTGTGCTTTATGCGCTACGCTGCAGGAACGTGACACGATATTTATTACTGAAAACTCAACGCCACCGTCCGTTACCACAACCAACGCTACTGCTGCCCACACTTTTAGCCGCTTCCAAGTATCATCGTTAGATGCATTTGCAATGTGTGGAGACCCGCACACTGTGGGCGACTTCGTCAACACCAGAAACCAGAGCGCTACAACACTTGCACGGACAAGAACGCAGCAATGGCAGCGACTCCTACCACACTCCGACATCAGCAACTGCATCGCTCTGTCCAAACTCCGATGCGTCATCACACTCGTGTCGCTCGTTCTGCTCATGACCGACATACCACGCACCGGCCTGGGCGTACACAACTTGCAGGAGTATTACCCAGTGCCGCTCATGCCCAGCACCGCCGTTCGCTTCGGACCCTTCAACTACCCGGTTGTGCATATCTGGCGCTCCGCCAACGCCAACTCCAATACGAACTCCACCCACGCGCAGTTTGCAGGACTCAAGGGCACGCAGCCCATTCCCGCAGCTCGAGTCTGGTCGTACCAATACGACTCCACCTCAGTCGGTCTTCGGGGAGCCGTCGAGCTGCTGAACGTGACCGAGTTCCCGTCGTTCTTGCTGTACAAGCCGCAACCCGAAGGCCAGCCGAAGACGAATGCTGACAGTATGCTCGACTTGGCCACCGCGTTCACGATGCTCGACGCGTTCATCGACACCGCGCGCAAGGAGCTGCGACCAGCAGCAGACAACACACGCAAAACGCTGCGCTACGCCACCAAACACAACTGGATCGACCGCATGCACCACTACATCGTGCGCGCTGCGTCCAAGAACCCCGCCTGGAGATTGCACTCGCTGCACGTGCCGACCGTGTCACGAGACACCAAGTCTCTCCGCGTATGCGCGAGTGCTGCCTCAGGTCAGCGCGCGCCACCGCGACCGCGATTCTGCAACCACCCAGGCATTTGGAAGTGCTCCAACCCGTTGAACGCGTCGTCGGCCCCCGTTCGGCTCTGGGACCACATGGATCTGCGACTGCAGTCGCTTCAGCAGCGCTACCCGGACTTGGACATCGACGTGGCTTTGGTGTCGTCGCAGAGGCTTTCGTCCACCTCAGGAGCCCTGCGCTCCACCTTCTACAACTACGAGGCGCTCGAGGTCGTCGTCCTCACCCGAGGGAGACGCTGCATCAACACCAACTCGTCCTCGCAGCCAAGTTCTACCGCGTGCACGACCGTCTTCGTAGACGACTACCGCTACGAGCGCGATATCGTCCAGACCAATCTGGTCGATTGGTACGGCATCATCTCGATGCTGCGAGGCGGTGCACAGACCTACGTGTGGGTCCGTTTGGGTTTGCTGGTCTATGGGGCCTGCGTCGCCGCGGGGGAGTCAATAGCTGGAACGGGTTCGCGTTTGGTGTCGACCGCGTTGATCGTGTTCAAGATTCCGTTCCAGGTGATCGTGTACTCGAGTTCGCTGCCTGTGGCTGGCTACGTGTTAGCTCTGGTGCTAGACAGCAGCTTCATGGACATCTTCCTCGACTCGTACTGGGCTTCGGTGGGGGGCGTAGTCAACTTCAAACTTGTGCCTTTCCTTCGAACTACGGCCGTGCAGATGCGCGGCGTGTGGTTGTTGGCTTTGCTCGCCAGTGTGATGCTGTTTGCGATGCGGAGGTCAAGGAGCCATGGTGACGGAACTCCGGGGGTTCGCGGACTGCTCATCAGCTTTGCGTCTTCCTTAACAGTCTTTGGACCATACAAAAGCGTCCACTACCGCGATATGAACATCACGAGCATCTTCGAAATCCCCAATGAAGGGCAAATACTGGACTTTGTGCGGTCTTCCAACCCGGATGGCTGCTTCAATTCGTCCTCATACTTTTACGGCGGCAGTTCGAGGACGGTTCGTCTGTGCGTGGCTGCAGTCGCCATCGTTGCCCTTGTTTTCAAGCTGTTGGGATATTTGACACCTCGGACCAGTTTACCATACCGCACAACACGCGGAGTGATACTAAAACTGTCGCGTGTTGCTCCTTGTGGGATGGAAAGTCTTTGGATAAACACTTCACCAATCATTCACTTCGGTGTACCAGTTCATTCCCAAACCAGCTCCTTGTCGAGGAGTTTTTCCACAATGAGCAAAACGTTGCGAGTTGTTCCGTCCCATGCATCCGACAAGTCAGAAGAACCGTTCCAGACTATCACTGATGCGCGTCGATCAAGCATTTATCCGTGGGACTTTTGGAGGGGAAAGCGAGCCCCATCGACTATACAGAAGGTGAAGTCGCCTAAAGGAGGTCTGTGCTCGCGCACAACGGAATCGCACTGCATCCTGCACCTCATGAACATCGCAATGATGACCGATCCTTGGAACTTCTTCAGTCTTCGTATCGTCGGCATCCAGTTGTATTTGTACAAAATTGAACCCGTTCCGTCAGCAGCCAGTGCTCTCGCCCCACCATACGCAGTCATTTTGCCCTACGCAGAAGATGAAATGGAGGCTCGCACAGGGCTCAGTCCTGACAGCTTTCAGCTTATCGATTCGGCAAGTTCCAAACATATTCCGCTGTCGGTGTTGCTGCAGTGCGGTTAGATGCACTGCAGCAACACC
>JAIKVD010000683.1:0-16138 GCA_024679075.1 Phytophthora uliginosa
CGTCGGAGGTGACCGGCGCTGAGGTTTCGTGGAAGCGGTTTCTGGGATAGTGGTTCCCAGTGCTGGTGGTGGTCCGTGTGGCGCAGGCAACTGGGATAGTGGTTCTCAGACCTGCTGTTTCGCTGCCCAAGTCGGCGTGGTGCGCAGGAGTCCCAGGGTGCAGTAGAAGAACCCCGATCAAGGACAGGCTCTAACCCGAGCCAACACTCTTGGCCCCTCTGGACCCGAGGAGCGAGTGAAGGTCCCAGTTAGCGGTTCTCGGTCTGACCGCGGCGGAAGTGAAGTGACCGAGTCGACTCGAAGCCGGAGTCGCGGAAGGTGGAGGCTGTTACGGCCTGTGTCCAAGGCCTGAGAAGTGAAGTGGACAAGTGTGTGTGAGAAGTTGCGTTTGATACATATAAGAAGAAAACTCGGGGCATTTCGAGGTCGAATCAACGTGTGCAGACTGGGACCTACCGAGCGAGAGCCACCTCCGCTCTGGTAGTGTCTGGAAACTTCTTGGATCAAGCAGCAGCTGGTGTGGCCGACCCGCGTCTGGGCCCAAAGCGTATCCGTAGTCAAGAACCGGTCAAGGGATTGCAAGGCGAGGCGCACACGCCCGCTCGACTCATCCGAGAGTCGAGTGATTCTGGGATCAAGGGGCTGTGGTTCTGGGATTCTGGTGATATACTGGGATCTGGGAGCCTAAGTCTGGGAATCGAACGAGCTAAGTCACTTCCGACATTACTGAGCATTCTACGATTATGCTCGTCACTACCTGAATGTATTATAGTCACGAAAGCACTCGATGGCTTTGTAATTAAAGCTACAATATCCTAGTAGTAGCAGCTCTGATCGCACTCAGTTGCCAAGCACAGTTTCATCGCTCTCGTTCGAACTGTTGTCGCTACGCTGGTGCGCAAGTAGCGACTCAGAGGTAGCGTGGCGTACGCGGAACATGCTCCG
This sequence comes from Phytophthora uliginosa, assembly GCA_024679075.1. Classification (NCBI taxonomy): domain Eukaryota; phylum Oomycota; class Peronosporomycetes; order Peronosporales; family Peronosporaceae; genus Phytophthora; species Phytophthora uliginosa. Next base: position 946 of record JAIKVD010000683.1, read on the forward strand.
AACACGCTGTTCACGGCGAGTGCGGTAGCGCTTCTGAGCGGTCTTGCGCTTCGAGACCACCTCCTCGCCGATCGACAGCAGGCGCCCCAGATAGTTGCAGTAGGAGTCGCCATCCACAGACCGAAGCGGGTTTAGGTGCACGTGGAAATTGGTGAGGGCCACACACGTCTTGAAGAAGGTGTCGTAGCTGGATTCAGCCCAACGATACTTGTCCGAGCAGACCGCCCAAAGCGACGCCAAGCGGCCAAAACAATTCTCGACGAGAACACGGTCGTGCGCGATCTTGTCATTCTCCTCCAGCTGCTCGATCGAGAGCGTCTCCCCCGGCTGCTTCTTATTCGGGGTGATGGCACGGAAGTGCGACGATAGTCCCTGATAACCCTTGTCGGCGAGTAGCGCCCACTCGTCGGGGTACTGAGCCACCAGCGGACCCGCGTCTTGCAGGCGCTTCTCCACCTCCGACTTCTTCGTGTTCTGTGAGTGGAACGCCTGATTTTTGCGGAAGATCTCTATGTCGGACACATGCCCCGGGTAGTGTATGGTGCAGTTGATAGCCTTGCCCGTAGGCAAAACAGACACTTCCACCTTGTAGCCATGTAGTTTGTGCTTGCCGCTGTAGTATATACTGCGGCCTTGGCACAGGCCGTACGGAATATTGGCCTGTTGGAAGGTCACGTCCGTGGCATAACGTGCGCAGGGAAAGTTTGAAAACGTCTTCCCAGCCACGACGAGCTTGCGCATACTCTACTTGGTGTTGACGTCCTCCACGAAGCGCTCGTACAAGAACGGCGCGATCATTTCGGTGTACTTCATGATCATATTTTGGAACGTCGGTGGATTAATTTGGAACACGCTAGCCACGACGTCCCACTTGCCGCAGTGCTTTAGCGCAGTCAGCATCATAAACAGCACGTCCTTTCCGCCGAACTTGCACTTTTTGCCGCGTCCCACGTTCCAGCGGAGCATCACGAACTCCTCTACCACACACCACAGTCTGTTGACCTCTTCCTCCGAGAAGTTGGTCGTCTGCATGACGGCCTCTCCACCCGCGAGCACGAACCGGTCGAGCACGGGCGACAAGGAGTCTACGGGGCCGTTGTCGTCGTTGGCGGTGTCACCGGCAGCACGAGCGCATCGCGCGCGCTTGGATTGGCGGGCTTCGTCAAGCTGGGTCAGGCGAGCAACGCCGTGCTCGACCGCATCTTCGTTCAGCTCGCGGGTGCGCTTGGAGGATCGAGCTCTGGGCATATGGAGTAGGTTGGTTGATGATTGAAAAGTGAGCTCATTAGGGAGCACGAACCTTAAACCGATTGCCGTCACAGTGCCGCGCAGGTTAGATGAATGGCTGTAAGTGTGGCGCGTGCGTGCAGCTTAAGCGCGCTTGAAAGCGCTTCAAATGGAATGGCTGTGTGAATTGGCGCCAAAATGCTGCAGGCATGGCGCCAAGGGAGGGGTGGAAACGTCCGGTTTGGTCGACAAAGCGGGGCCTGCTAAGCAGCAACTAATCCACTGAGTGTTCTCCCAAATCCGTTGTTTACTCTCCGATGTATCATGTTATCACCGAGTATATCAATCCGACGCTACGCGCTAATCTGCTCTGGCTTGATTGGCTATTTGACGAATAGCAGCTTTGTCCTCGAGTAGCTAAGCTCTTACGAACGAGCTCGATCTTCGACTAATGTATAGTGTCTTCTTCTGAAGTGCTCAGATTCTGTTAGTATAATGATCAACTCAGTTTGAGCTCTATTGATAGACTCGCTGAAACTCAGAAGCAGTTCATCGAGCCACTGAATGTGAAATCACATTTCGGCGGAAATAAAAAACACAGCCTGTGCTAAACCAAACCTTTGAAAAGTTCAAGAACTAGGTCACCTTAGTTTTTCTGTGTCAAAATGCGAACACTTCAAGATAAAATGAAAATGTTGGGCAAGGCATCATAGTCGGTTTAATCTGCGTAATGGAACTCTGGTGTTCGGAATTCGCCTTCGTGACTTTGATTAGTCGGTCAAGCTCGCGCACGTAGACATTCTATCAGTGTAGTCAGGTGCTCACTACAAATATATATGCGCCTAAAGCTGCCTTGCATGTTTTAGCTTGCTGGATTGTTCATTACCTAGTCCATTTCCAGCATGCTTTTCATTCGGAAGTGTTTGCAGATGACGAAGGCGACGAAGACAACGACGATGTTGGCAACATAGCTGATGTCGATAATGGGAAATAATGGTTCGAGGATTCTGCCGTATATGTACACTGGGATCAATTTTACTGCTGGAGATGGAGCTAAGTAACATCACACAGGAAAGTACTGAGTTGGTAAACGAGTTGACTGAGTTGATGAAGCTGAAGGCTGATCACTCCCTAGATGAAGGGCTAGTTGATGGCTGCCTCAGAACGCGCGCAGTACCACAGCTTTTGAACGCAATGAAGGGAGCAATGCGCGAAACCAGAGTGCATGTAGTAAGTTTTAGTAAACTTATCCTCTTTTTCAAGCACCGTGCTAAATCAACAGCCAACTTTAAGTTGTTGCAAAAGGTTCCAGTTCCGCTCACTATGATTAGTGACGTGGCTACACGCTGGAACAGCACGCGTAAAATGATGCGGCGTTTGGTGCGCTTCATGAATTTCTGGAATTTATAAAAACTTCATGGGGAAACGAAAATTACCGCGGCATTATCAAGCGACAACGTTTTTGACTATTAAGTTTTGGTGTGACTATTATTTGGTGTAATTTGATACCTCGACCTCTGTAACCTCGAGCTGCATAATTTTTCCCCTACATGTACTGCCTCATTTTTCAAAGCCATGATGTACCACGAAGAATTTCGCTGCGGTGCGGTAGCCCTAGTCCACGTGTACGACGTCCTTATCGCGCATCCGAAGTTGAGGTCGATTCGTCGCTGGTACAGCCTCTTTCTTCGTGATAGCATCGTCAATGCCAAGGCAGACGCCAAGCGCTACCAGCGCTGGCCTGACGAGGTGCTCAAGGCAGTGAAAGCTTATACTCAAGACCACTCCACCTTCTTCATCGAATAACTACGAAACCATCTACTGCGAGTTTTCTTAAGCTACCGAATGTTTCGACTTCGACTATCTGTCGCGTGCTGAATTTTGACCTCCAGTTGAGCCGTAAGGTTCTGTCAAAGGCTGCTCGCGAGGCGGTACCAGCTGAAATCGAGGTGTTCCGTGCGAAGCTACGACCAATCTACTCGTATGCATAGCAACCAGTGTTCCCGGATGAAACAGCACAGCTGGATGCCATGCGTACCGTAGGTACGGCTGGTCTCGGCGCGACACCAAGGCCGTTGTGAAACAACCGTTTCGAAAAGGAAAGCGGTTGTCGATCATGGTAGCGGTGGATGTGAAATGATTTTTTGGTTGGAATTGGTCAGAGGGGACATTTACGAGAGGAATGTTTCATCAAGCATTTCTGAAGTGTGTCGTACCGCACTTAAACCTTTGGCCTTTGTCCCGGTCTATTGTAATAATGGATAATGCGAAGATCCACGCGTATCCCGAGTTGGAGCAGGATGTGCATGCTTGTGGCACTCGCTTCCTCTTTCTCCCGCCCTATTGCCCGCAGCTGAATCCGATTGAGCCATGATTCGAGCTCCTAACTAGAAGAACGTCAATCTCGTCATCCCACTGTATTCGGAGGAGGTTTATGATGTGGCGATGCGTCAATGTACGTTCCAGCACTGTGGATATCTAGGCGACGCATTACGAGATGAATCATCTGCTGAATTGATAGGAACAACCGAATAGGAACGGGTGGACACACACCTGGGGGCGATTAAAACGTTAGTGACGACAGCGGATGAGGCGTTGCTGACGAAGGTGGTGCCCTTCAGGTCTTTGGGATGGCCGCGGGTGGTGGAACTTCGAAGAAAGCCAAGTCAAGATGTCTCGCGTTCACAATGTCGAGGGGCGCGCAGTGATCGACCCAAAGAAAACAGCATTTATCCCTTTGTAGGCCATGTGCTGTATACGAGCACACTCGATGGACCCGGCAGTAGCACGATGGAAGTGGGATGGCGGCTGAGCTGTGCTCTGCACGTAAAATAATGCCTCAAAGTAGAAGACATACCGCTTGTCTGCAGGTGTCAGCAGGTGCCATCGATGTTGAAGTATTGCTCGAAAAATTTCTGCTGATAGCCTGCAATTGACCTCCATGCTTGGTTCGCTTGATATAGATGTTGCTATCATCTTGGAGAGCAATGCGCTTCATAACTTCCCCCGGACTCGCAGTCACATCTGCAAATATTTCTCCCGAAATCCAGAATACGCCTCCTCCAAGTCAAACATCAGCTTCTTGCGCCATTCCCCACGAGCGTTTCCTGAGGTCGAACCACTAATTGCGAATTTAGAACACGCGGTAAGGCGCCACTGATCACACCACAGGCTGGACTAATTTCTGGTGTAGCGGTGCTGCAGGGCCCCGTCGGCGTGCCACCACTCCTCTCTGTCGTGCTGCTGATGGTATGCCACCACCAGCCTCCGTCGTCATGGTGCTACCCCTCTCTGGTCTGCTGCTGTTGGACTCAGTCTCGATGCTGCGACTAGTCTCGATCGCCATGAGTCGCTCTCTCCTGCTTCCTCCACCACGATGCGGTACACGCTGAAGCTGTAAAATTGCTGCTGTATCCACGAGCAACATAAGTTTTCTGCAACATAAAATCATATAACAGCAAACAATAAAGCCGTTGCGTGAACCGCAATACATACCTCCTGGGTGCCCCCAGCACCAAGTGAACAAGTACGAACAAAAGCCCAAGTTGTTGGATGATGGCCTTGATGCCTCTGCTTTATCTGCATTAGCCTAAAGAAACAACGCTACAGCACATATCACATACAATAACATAGTCAATATATATTTGAGACCATACGTCGTGGGAGAGCGGTAAATAGCATCGTGGCACACACGTACGTCGTAATGATTCAATGATGGTAAGAGGCAGCCGATGTAGTTAGTAGCGCTTGGAGTGAGCCAGTACAACCGCCACCCCGCAGCGACATCCACCAGGCTTGCGATCATCTGCAAAAGGACATATACAATCAGCACATAGTAGCGATAAACGTTGATAACGAACACATGGCTTTCGCATACCGGCAGAGGCAGGCGTGGGGCAACGACGTCTTGGTCGAAAGGCGCACGAGGCTGTACGGCGCTCGAAGATCTGCATGTTTGCAGGGTAGATGGTGAGATGGTTTGTGGGGTACGAGTGGCTTGTAGATGGGAGCTGTTTTAGCTGTGACAGTTTGAAGAGTGGGCAAAATCCTTCAAAGCATGCGTCTTTATAACCAATCAACTCACTGCGATTAAAAAAACAGGGTCCGATATATCAAGTCAAATCGGAGGGCAAAACTCGTGCAAGCCACAATACTTATTTTGCGTTTCGCATTGGGCGCCTTCCAAAAACTACATAAAACTGTTTATCACTGAGGTTATGGTACATTAAAAACTGATAAAAATTAGGGATTTGTTTGGTGACACGAGAAAGCTGTCTCATAAAAAACTCGTTTAATCAGCATCCATCATGTTTAATTACACCCCTTATGTAAAATTGATAAAAACAATCTTGTTTTCACTATAGGTTCAAACGACCCCCCTAAGTAGCATACTTCGTTTGAATTGAAGCTAAAAGTTCTTGAAAAGCTGTGAGGCAGGAAATCGCACGCGAAATCATGACCACCCCCCGCAGCTGCGGGTACTCAGTTTCGAATCTGCCTGTAGCCTCCAGCCCGAGGTGTGCCCTTTTGCTCGCAGTTCGTAGAGCTTCTACAGCTTTACTTAACGGGTTGTGTGTGTGTGTGTGTGCGTTAGCCGTACAACCACATGTCAAAATGCGTCCCACGCGGATTTCGTACGTTTGACTTGCTTCTTCTGAGTGTACGGAGTCAACTGAGCTTAACGTACGTGATATTTGAATGGTTTTCGTAAGATCAAATTTCAGTGCGGTGAAGAAGCGTCAGTGGGACACTGAAGGGGTCACGGATGTGCATACTCCCAACAGAAGATCATCCTACCCTTGGCTCCGCTCCGGGCGGTCATTCGTGCATCCTCGCAGTACCGAGGCGGCGACGATCCAGGTGTCGTCGCTTGGCGAGTTTTAATTAGATCCGGATATGCTGGGTTCACGTGGCGGTGGCTCGGTAGTGACGTCCAGTCAATCGACAAACTCCGAGCCGTCTTGTGCGCGTTGGTCGCTTCCGCAGAGACACAAGCGTCTCCCCCCTGCTCGACGAGCTCCACGATTCCGGACGGATCAACGGTGGTTCTGCGCAGGGGTTCATATCACTATCACGTTTTACTATATTGTTGATATTTTGGTCTACCGACACATGCGCTTGAGGCTAAGATCACATGATGCTGATACTCAGTCCATCAGGTATCAATATCATATCAATGAAATGATACGTGTATTAGATATGATGTAGTGCATGCAAAGCATGCAGATAGGCATCCAGCCAGCACCAGCTACACGAGAAACATACTGGATACAATAACGACAATGCTGTCTACAACAATATCTGCATATCGACAACTAGGATTACACAGGTGATCTATTATGATAATGGTGATGACATTCACCGTGTCCAACCAAGTGGCCAGCAGTGGCAGCACCCGTGCGCAGCTACAGCAACATGTAGACTAGCATTAGATTGGGATTCACTTTGCTATTTACCTTTAGCAATACACTTACGACTAAAACTTCAGGGAGCATCGCCGTCTCCCCCAGCGTACCTTCAACTTCCTGCAGACACTACATATGAATATGAATGTCATCCTCCAAAATTTGCGCTGTGCAAACCTAAGGCTGCTTCGTCAACGCCGGCCAATTACTGTAGCCTCCGTGCCGTTGAGCTTCTTGTCGACCTTGCTCATGTGGTAGAAGGCCAGCACCAGCATCGGGATCAAGCCCCTCCAAGCGTGACACCATCCTCCATGCACTTGCGCAGAGTGTCACGCATGTTGGTTGGGTTATGTAGAGTGACGGACGCAGTGGGTACTCCTCGACGGACGTCACAGGTTCGATCGACAGCAGTGCCCCGTCCTCGAGCGTGGTGTTGAAAAGAATCATGCCGGAGTCGCATCCGACATGATGTGGTCCGAGAATAGTGCTCTCCTCGCGGTTCACCCACACCTGACATCTTGAATGCCAAAATTTTACCTACAGATTATCAAAAGAGTTGGGAGGAATTGCATCAGGTGGTCTCAGATATATCTGATGAAATAAGACGGGTGTGTGTGTGGAACGACAGAATATTTGTTGGACACCGACTTGCATATTTCCAGATTTTGGCTTATTTTTCAAGCTCTGCCGGGTTTGATTAGGCACAGCAGCTCTGCTCGATCATCGTCCAGGCGGATGCAGAGGTTGCTTACTACGTACTTAGTAGATACTTAGACAACAAAATCGGTCTTGCGCATCAGTTGATAGAGGTTTACACAGGTGAACTCTCATCAATACATCAATGCCAGGGAACTCTTGGCTGCGTTAATCTCTAAATCCCACTCCACGGTATAATAGAATAACGTTGTACTTGCGTGGTGACGCGGTAGCTCCTATCCACTTGACTGTTAGATTTTGCCATTATTCCCACGAATTCCTGGCATTAAAATTGACAGGGTGACCTAAAATAGCGCTTCTTTCACAAGAAGCCACCACGTAATTCTATAGCAACTAATAGATCACCCGAGATCATTCAAGATTAGCCGTAGGATCAGCGATCTTGATCCCCCGCCGAAGGCAGTATCACCTGATACTGATACAGGATATCCCGTTGTGTAGTATCAGCATATCAATGGGTATCACCCCTTCCTATTAACCCCCGGTCCCGTGGACGCCGCAGCGACTGAGTAGACGCAACGCACTTTGGCGCGGTGTTGATGTCTCCAGCATCCCGTCTTGGTTTGCCGAATTGTTCGATCCCGACGGATACGATATTGAAGACCCGGACCCGAGGGGCCCGGGGAATTGCAGTTCTCGAGAGAGGGGCAGTTAAGGGAAATGTGGATAAATGTGAGTTAGCCCGCTTAACCCTTTAGCAAAGCATGTTGCTTATGTTGAAATAATGGAGAAGAATGCACGAGTAACGGGAGAGGTTCGACTAAATCGTGGTAAGTTAATGGATGTTAATGTTGCCTAAATGACAAACTCTGCTGGCTGTGCAACTTAGGATCAGAGGGTATTAATGTGTACTAAATGAAAAAAAAATCGGTTTAGGCCCGCTAACACAGTTCTTCGAAGTGCGAAATGACGCTCTGGAGTTACTTGCTCCCCCTGAACCAACGCCGTGGTTATCACAATTAAGTACGCATGCCAGTTCACCGGTTTTAGAAATAGTGGGGCACACTACGCTTAAATCAGCGCGTGATGAATGGCGCCCCGACTATTGGCCTCCTGGCGTCGAGTAGCTAAGAGCCCACTGTAACCCAAGCAAGTGGCACTTCCCTCCCGTCAGCGTCGGAGTGAACGCCGGTGTAGGATGTAGCTGCAAGACTCGGTGTAACGCCGCTTCGTGTTGTAACGCGAAGAGCAGCCGGTTCTGCAACCAACACAATTGCTCTGTGGAAATTCTCTCCAAGACAGCCCCGCTCTCGCTATCAGTCATGATACACGCACGGGGATGCGGGGTCTGACTGCGACGCAGCCCATTCCTGCTGGAGAAGTCATCAGCCAATATTTTGGGGGAGATCGACCTGTTCGGACCTCCGTGTTGCAACTGGCAACACAACGAAGGCATCAGAATGCACCTGAAGACACGGACCACGGTAAACAAAAACGTGGGAATCGATGCGTTAACAGCGGGTGGAAAATTCCGCCTGATGAACCATTCGTGTAAGCCCGCCGCGCGTTTCCATGAGGTACAAACGGATCGTGAACTCACCATTGTGGTGGTGACGATTCGAGACGTTTTCCCGGGAGAAGAGGTCACCGTGTCATAGGGGGATCGGTTGTGGTTTGTATGCCGATTTGTTTGGGGTTTTGTGGGGGGGGGGGGGGGGGGGGTGCCAGCACCGCGATCTCCGGCACTTGCCTGACACGCACCCCGCACGCATCATATGCGTGCTTTCGAGAACAAGCTTATTGGCTACGGCGACGCTGTCTCGCTTGTGGTATCGTGTATGCAACTTGTATAGGAAATGGGAGTTTACCATCTTCATACTCAATTTAACATGTTTGCACCCTGTTTAACCAGAAGTAAAACATGGCCCCTATCTTTCCATTCCCGAATCTTCCCCCTCACACGAAGAACCTGTCAATATGACCAAGGTGCGTCGCGCTATAACAAGTACGCGTGTTCATTTTTGTTCTAATCTACGTCCTCTGGGGTTGTCTTCTGTATCAGCGAGGCCCGTGCAAGGGGTACACTAGCTACTCCCCTCAAGAACGTCTTCTCGTGTGCACCGTTGTGTCATCCGTTAAACCCATCGGACACAATACGTGGGATCAGGCAGCACGGCGTTACAATTCGCAGCGGAAAGAAAGTTGGAAGCCGCCAGACTGACTTCCTGAAGCGAAAGTTCCGCAACATGTACCAAAAATAGAAGCCTTCAGGTGTCAATGACACGCTGTCTGTGAAACAGAAGGCCGTCCTTTATCCCCATGAGCTGCAGTACTTGATCGAAGTGAAGGGCGGGGCTAGCGAGACTCACGACGGGAACGACGACAGGAATGATGCTGCACGAGATGGCGCCGCGCTCGACAACGCCGTCATCAATGGGAATGGCAGCGTGGGAGAACGACGAGAACTCAGATGGGGAGGAGGAGGAAGAAGAATATGAAGGATGGTTGCGAACATCTCATCCGTCGTGCGTTCTCCATTCTCGGACAGCACGCGGCAGATCTCCATCATGTCGTCGATGTACCTGCGCACGCGCTCCGACGGGTCGAGGCAGCGCGTCAACAGCCGCCGCTCCAGGTAGACTGAGTTGAGGCCGATGCCTTCTCCATAACGCTCGCGCAGCGCATCCCAGGGATACCACGGGATTACGGTGCGCAGCTCGCGGCGAAAGCCTAGGAGTACCGACCACTCCACGTGCTGCACCAAGTGGTTGTGCGCCTTCTTACGTCGCACCTCCCAGCAGTTCACCCACTTCTCACCACGCCGTTCGTCCCGGTTCTCACGCCCCAGCACGATCTCGTTCATGCCCATGGCGATGAACTCCGCCATCAAGCGCTCCAACCACTCGTCGTAGTTGTCCCCGGTGAGCTCGATGTCCAACTTGTAGGACGCCGTCGCCATCAACTTGGCCATGATCTCCGGATCTTCGGTCTGCGGTCTTCTCGCATCGGTCGCGGCCGGGAAATCTTCGCCTGGCGCATTTTCTGGAATGGGCGAGGCCTGGTTCCCGGCCGGTGTCGCAAGCTCTGTGGCCAGCGATCGTTGCACGTTCAGGGGTGTCGACTCTCCAGGTCCCCCTTGCACATTTTGTCCAATCAGGGTGTCGCCCACGTTGGGCTCATAACCAATCAGATGATCACCACCCCGTTCTGCCGAGGCACCGGCACAGCGGGAATGCGTTGTAGGTCCGCTACTTTGCCTTAGGCATACAACGATGATAGTACGTTCGTTGGGACAAACCCCAACGGGACTTGCAGCGGGAGGCTAGAGATTAGTTTTGGTAAAACCGAAAGCAAGACAGATTCGCAACTCCCGGGGCTCAACCCAAACTTGTATAACCCTTATGTAGCAACTTCTAGTTGACGTCGCAGCTAGGCAACCTGTTTCGTCTGCTCGACAGCCATTGACTTGGTTGCTGAGTGAGAGCAGTACAGGTCCAGGGGCGACCTGGCAGCTGGTGCTCTCTACAAGATGCCATCAACATGGGAACTTGGAGCTCACCAGACAACCTGTTCAGCATTTTCGTTCTCGATATCCTCCGTTACCTCAACCGAAGAACTTGGGCGTTCAACTAGATCACAATTTCTAAAACCTGAAACAACTATACTGGTCGCAATACTACCCCAAGCGCCGTGAATCCACTTCCACAGTAATTGGCGCGGTGGGGCTTGTAGCTTGAACGGTACAGTGGGGCTCCGAGCATGAAGATGCTCACGCAAATCGCATATCCACTGGTTTCGTAGTCGGACTTTAAGCGGACCATTCCAGATAGCATCCGCCAGTTGGCAGACAAAGGTTGAATTTGGGGAATCTTTAGTCGAGTAACCTTGATTTTGTTTGCATACTCGACAGCTTCCGCGGTCCAATGACCGGAGCAGTCATCGTGAAGCAAAAATATTGGCTCTAGAGGGGCGAGCGGTTTCCAAACTGAAAGTTTAGCCATACAATTGTCAACGGACCGTTCCACCAGCCTGAATTTACAACATCACATTGTAGTTAGCAATAGAAACCAGAGTGGAATATTCTATAGACGTTACCTTTCTCATTTGCATACGCTTGCCTTACGTAGTCTCGCTGGGCTTGCGCGATACTGTGCCTCCGCATCCCCTCACTGAAAACGTGTCGAACTTCGGTGTTCTACTCCCTGCGCTCTTCAACTTTCGACGGTTTGACTTTGAATACGACGAACGGTGGATATTTTCGCCTGTAGAATCACCAAGAAGCATTACCGTTGCACGATCCTTCGATTATCCGGCGCACTTAACCTAAACCTTTTTGCTGCAACCCAAACAGTTTTGCTGCAGGTTTTAGCGAGAGTTTTCTTCGGAATATATTCAAAACATGCGGCTACAAAACCACAACAGAAGTAGTAGTTTATAACTCACAGTAACAAATAATTTCTGACAAACCTGTTTGGTCTGCGTTGTAGATGCATGTGGAGCCGATCTCGGCGGCATTCTCCTTTACTAGCTTGGCAAAGCCGCTGCGATTTGGGCGAGTTCAGGTGGTCGAATCTGCCCTTGTCTTGTTTTAGCCCTGAAGGAAAAACGATGACGCATTTTAAAACGCTTTTGCCAGCTCCAAAACACTTAAAATTGCGTGATCTTAACCTTTTGCGCTAATTTGAGAGCCTTAATTTTCAATATGGTTGCTGTAACAGGCCCACCTCCGTCGCGCAGCCCGTTAAACCAACGAATTAACTTGCGCTCTTCCGCCTAAGGTAGTGTTGTAGCCAAACCTGTATCTCGGCACCTCGTTTTGCTGGCACCATTGGATTGACTGTGTAGCTCCTTGATCTGCGCCAGCTTGCGTCTCCACAAAAGCATGAGCGTTCTCCGACTTTGGAGCTGAGTATCTGGTAGTCGTGGATATAAGTGCTTGGTTATCATCTTAATGTCTTTTAACTGGGCAAGGTGTTCTAGAACTTCCAGCTTTTCCTCAACAGAATAGGCCTGAGACTGATACTGTTTTGGTCTTTGGCCTTGCCCTCCTGGGAGGCGCGGCCTCCCTTTCCGGCGTCTCGGCGGCTGGGTCGCCATGAAAGTGCAGAGTTAATGGCTGGTCAGGGCGACTGTTTGCGACAGCTATACACGCTGTGTGCGGTTGACAAGAGGTGCACAGTGAATTTTCTCGTGTGCTCAATTCTCGCTTCGTATTGGACGATTGCTGCTGTATGCGCCAACAAGTAGTATGCCGCGACAAAAGGAATGCGGTAGCTCAATACCTGATCCGATAAGGCCGTCGATATCATGTGTCGGTTGGTGGTACTGATCAGACTGGATCGCGTTGAAGAAAGAAATCTCCAGTACATCTAAATCATTAATTGGAGCAACGTGCTAACGGAAAGATCTCGTGCATTACGATTGGCCAAAATTGCCGCTTAACGTCTTTAATTGGGTACAAATATTGCTGCGAAGGCTGCCTTCATTGTATAAAAATATTTAGCTGCCAAGCACAGCGAAGGCGGCTTTCCGGGCCACTGCATTAGCACGGCGAGTAGTGCAGTGAAGCCGCAGGTGAGCGGAACGGGGTCACCACTGCCGTAGCGGAGCGTAGGCAGCCTGCTCCTGTAGTGGAGCGAGCATTGCGAGCGAAGTGGGAATCAAACCAATCAAAAAAATGCCACCGCGTAAAATGAGGACTGAATTGAATGTTTACTGTTTCCTCCTAAAACGGATATCTTACTGCATGGCCCCTATTGGTTGAAATATACTGCTTTCTACCAATGCTATTGCTTCCTAATACAAATAGTAACCACGCTGTGAAGTGGTCTACCCGAATGTAGCCGTTAGTGCGTATTGCACTAAGGATGGAGGTGAACCGTATGTGTAGCCCCGCTACAAATAAACAGCACATATGAAAAATACTAACCTGCCATTTGGCTCGGACAGCCGGGAAGAGCTTGTGCACCTGCATGTTCGCGTATCATTCGACGCCATAGACACTTCTTCGACTCCCACCCACCTTCTAGTCGATTGATAGAAGTTCGCTGCGCTTGTACGCGCTCCACGTCTGGCCGGACTCCGATCTTGCCGCAGAAATAGGTACACCTACAAAAGTCATACCGTGGCCGAGCCACTGCAACTACGGACGTAACCTTCCCAATATATTTCTTGTTCACACACGTCAAGTGCAGGGGCTGCTCTGTGGGCGACATATAGTAGTGCGTCGCACTCTTATGCAAGTTGAACCATTTTTCGTCGATGTGTACGGCATCGTACATATCGACACACGAGGCGTTCGTTAACCTACATATTCTACCACAAATATTATGTGAGCAACTAGTAAAGTTAAAAGGAAGTAAGAGAGAGTAAACTCGGTGCACGTGCTCCAGCTTGAACGTCAGTCGGCGATTCCTGCGCGCGTTCGTCGGCCTAGGCTTCCTCGGCGCCCAGCTTTAAGTAACGCTGGAGGGTGGTGCGACGTACCCTCACAGCTTCGGCAAGGCCCCGTTGCGTCTGGCACAGTGGTGACGGCATCGCCTCGATCTTGGCAGTGATGGCAGGGCAGAGGAGACCCCTCAAACGGCGGCAATGGTGCGCCAGCAGCGTCTCCGGCGTGTCACGTTGCTTCCAAACAATTGTCACCCCGAAACGATGACAAGAGAACGCGCGACTGGCAGCCGCCTGGGCCCAACGGGTAAGAACACAGTCCACGGACAGGACTGTTAAATACAGCTGGATGGCAAACTTCTTTTGTGACAAAATGTTGGGTTGGTGGAGGTGTCGGCCCATTGTTGTGGGGCGTTTGGCGGGAAGTGTGAGCTTGTTGGGAACTTGTTGTTTTGCTGGAATTAGCTGAAGAGCCTCTACACTTAAATCGAATCAAACACAACCACCTTATCCTGGTAATTTGCACCAATATCATTTCTTTGTGGTCCACAAAAACAAATGTTGATTCTTAAGTGGACCAGAGAAGTGCCGTTCACGCTAATTAGTCGTGCTTCGTAAATAGTCATGGATCGGTTATCTTTAGTGACATGGTGCACAAAAATTTTACTCCGAGCAGAAAACCACTCGAAGACAGCGGATTTTATTAGATTTCGCCGAGCTGAAGCCAATGGTGGTCTAAGATTTATGAAAATGCAAATAATGCAGATACAAGAGCTGCTCAAAAGTTCGATTTTCCCCAGTGAAATCGTAACCCACAATGAGTCAGTGTCGGACTAATTAGAGTGAACCGTATACCAGTTTGGCAATCATCCGACTGTCAGCAAAGAAGAAAAATACTCGAAAGTGATCTTCATTCGAGTGAGCGTGCTGCAGGGCAGCGGTCGTTCTCACCACGTCTACAGCACGATGGTCTTGAGAAGAGACCGCTGCAGTGCTCCATGTCCGTTAGCGAGCGGCAAAGATTGAGGCATTCCAAAACTGAAATCTTGAAATGACAGAGTACTGCCGCAACATTTTGGATGATCAAGACGAGCCGAACGATATTTTGAGACAACCTAAGGAACTCGTGCTGGATCTGTCATCGGATCTTACCGGATCTACAGACGCTCAGTATGTTCCGTCGTTCAGCGTCCTGGAAGATGAGCTACTGGCGGGCGTTAAAGTTGGTTAACGTCACCTTGGTTTGGCCGTCAATACTGTTGCCGTTGCAATTTCATCGAAGCGCTAACCAATCGAAATGGCTGAAAAGCGCATTTCCAATAAGTCGGACGTTCCGAAGCGTATCGGTCACCGAAAGCGTCCGCTCACCTCCATCACCTGGCCCACCACCAGATGTCAAAATTTGTCAGAATGGATATTATATTGAGCAGCAACCTCAATAGCTTCTGTTTCCAACATGAAACGCGAAACAGGCACACCCTCTTGCCTCAACCCATTTATCCATTGGACAATTT
>JAIKVD010000684.1:424-16123 GCA_024679075.1 Phytophthora uliginosa
CCAGACGCTTCGTGGAGACGGAGGAGCCCTTCCACTTCTTCAACGAGAACGAGGTGCTGGGCACCAACGAGATCCGCACCGACGATGCGAGCAGCAGCAGCAGCGACAGCGACTGCAGCGAGGCCAGTCGCCTGCGCCGCGCCAGACGTCGACGCCGAGCCAGCAGCGTCGTCTCCAGGCGCACATCGCGCAGGCTGAGCCAGCTGCTCAACGGTAGCATCGCCTCGGAGCTTGAAAGCCTGCAGGACGACGACCTTAGCGACAGCGACGAGGATTACGACTCGCTGGACGACTTCGAGCTTGAGGAAGAGGAGGACGAGAAGGTCAAGGCTAGAGAGCGGAAGGATTCCACCGCTGAGGGAGATACAGAGGCTCAAAGTACGTCGGCCGCAGCCACAGCCGGGACGAAAGTGCCCGGCGTTGGGCCTGCTACGTTTGAGCAGATTTTCGAGCCGTTCCGGGATCTGTACGTCCCGCCTGCAACGCTCGCAGGAGATGGAGATGAAGCCGATTGGATGCAGACGTCGAAGCGGTCTATGAGGCAACAAATGCAGCATCGTAAGGCAAGACGCGCCATTGCAGCATTCACACGTCGCGTGCACTGCGCGAATGCGTATCGTTACCGCAAGCAAAGTGAGTTTATGCGGGTGTGCTATTTGCGAGCATTGGAGAGCGGACCGGGATATGAATTGTTGGAAACTGCGAAGGTGGACATTTCTGCAGCTGAAGGTGTTGATAACGGATCGGATGGAAAGGTTAAAACTTCCACGAAGCAATCACTTCTTTCGGCGTCTCAGAAGGAAGACGCGGTCGAGACAACTGTGCCAAAGTTATTCCCGCGGAAGTGGCCGCACTTACCGTACAGAAGTCCACTTCAATGGCACCACGACACAGATGGCGCTATCGAGTTCTTGTCTCGCCTTGCCGAGCTGCCTGAAACGAGTCTAATCTATGAGCCCATCGACGTAAAAAAATTTGAAGCCGAGGTCACGGAATTGCTGGAGCTCTCGGAAGGTGAGCAGATATCGGGGGCACTGTCAGAAGTCTCGGAATCTACCTTTGCTGGGATGCTTGGATTGCTTGGGATGGGTATCCAGCTGCAATCATTTACGCTTTTGAGCAGAGCGGCGTTGTTGTTCGTCCAATTAGGGCAGACTACTTACATTGGCGACAAGTCTTCAACGGTAGATACGTTGATTCGCCCTGAAATGCGCTCGCTTTTGGAGTTGTATTGCTCGCGATTGACAAAGCACGTGGCAGAGCCTACCCTTGCGGCGACATTTCCTCGAGGTTTATCAGCACAGTGGAAGGTTTGCTCGTTCCAGCCTTCCACAAGTGATGCTATTGCGACAGATGGCTTGTACCTCTACATCTACGGGCGTTCGGGGCTTTTCAAGATTGGTACCGGAAATGGAACGACTGTGCGCGATTTTGTGTATGCGCACAACAAGGAATATGTGCGCAGCCGCGATGCGGAGCGATCATGGCTATGCTGTATTGGCGATTCGCTTTACTGTCGCACAATTGTTATGCCTGGCCACCGAGTGGATCGCATTCGAACTACCGACCTGCAAAATGTGCATGAACTTGTTTTGGCTCCGAATCGTTCCCTAATAGGAAAAGGAACAAGTGAAAGTAGCGTATATGCTATGGTTACGGATGGTGTTGACCTCTTCACCATCCGCTGTATCGATACCTACAAAAAGCCTTCGTCAAGCAAATCAAGCACCACTCGCAAGCACAGAAGCTGCGCACATAAGTCGAGGAAGTCGACGCCTGTGAGTGAAATTGTGAGTGCCGTGCTCGGGAAAAGCGATTGCGATCCAAAATCACCACCTCCATCTCCTGATATCACCACCATTCAAGTGGGAGATCGCGTCGTTCGTGGCCCTGATTGGAAATGGTCTAACCAAGATGGCGAAAAGGATAGCCCGGGCACGGTTGAGCGTATTAGCACATGGGGGGGCGTGAAAGGCAGCGGAGTAACAGTACGATGGGACAAAAACCAGCGCGTCAATACGTATCGTTGGGGAGCCGAAGGATGCTACGACTTGTATATAGTGGTTGAAAAGGCTGGTCACGGTCTTGAGCGGAAGCCACTTCCTAATGATAATAGCTTCCGAGAAGCCAATGACGGAGAGGTAACTAAAGAAGTTGACCGTGAGAAAGAGCCCGAACCACTACCACGTCACCAGTTCGTGCTGTACCGTCACAAGGTTGATTCTATTACGTCCATCATGAAACTGGAAGAGCCCGACATCGATCTTTTCTTCGATCTAGCGCCTACGGGAGGTCAACGAAAACAAGGTTCTCGTGGGGGCAGTGGGGATGCGGTTAGTGTAGAGACCCTTTCCGCGCTCCATTCCCACACCGTTACGCTGTGTACTTCCAAAACTTCATGGATGTGCGATGGAGGTATGTCTAACTGCTTTGGGGACAACTCACCCAAACGCTACCGATGTACCTCGGGGTGTGACTTCGATTTGTGTGAATCATGCTTATTTGCCACGGTGATCGACAAACCTGTCAGTAACCCAACTTCGGAGGCCACTCGTGTTGAAAATGGTTCTTCTACTACCGGTACTAGCGCGAACATTACCTCAGATGGCATGGCCCTTGGAGCTGATGCTGCACCAGTTGAGGGGGACGCCGACTCTCAGTTCACAGATTCGGCTTCAGCTGAAGGTATAGACCCCTTTTCCTCCGTCGATACCTCACTATTTGCTGAAAGTGAAAGAGAAGTCTCTTTGAAGAAGGAGGGGGAAGAAAAAGAACAACAAGCGCACCAAAGAGAGGAGGAAATGGCCAACGATCTCGCAGCATTTTGGCGCGGGTTGTATACCCGCAAGGAATGCCAGGTAGCCCTGAGAAGAAATGGCCTTCAGCTCAACGATGCCTCTACGTGGCTACATACGTGTGGTGCATATCTACGAGAGCCTATGGTCATCCCCACTGTCTCGAGTGTCGTGTTGGCTGCGAAACCGAAATCGGGTGCTCTCGATCCGGTGTTGCTTATTGCTGGTACATTCTACGCTACAGGTGGGCAGCTCTGCGTGGTTTCGCCCCCGGGATTGTATACTGTCGGGGATGAACACAGCGAAAAAACGAAGCGCGCGGCAAATTCGTGTGATGCGTCCTGGTTCTTTTCGCTGGACAGTGGTGCGTTGCTTGCTGACAAGCCCATACTACTCAAGGGAATTCCCGCTGGATCGCCAACATGCGTTGATATGACACGGAAACGGATCCTCGTGTTCTCAGGGTATCTGAACTGCTTGGAGGAGTATGTGGACCATGTCCAACAAAATCGATACCTAAATTGCGCTGAGACCCACTGCGACACGCTAGCTGATAGCGGAAAACTAGCCATCGCGCAAATTGCTCAGCTCATGCGAAAGCGTGCTGCACTTCCAGCATACAAGCATCCACGTGCGGGTTTGCAAGACATTTTATTCCGCACGGGGCGTGAAGCAGCTTCAACTGATAAACAATCTGAAGACCGAGGTGGGAGCGATCACAGGAAGGCTGGGTCGGGGAGAAAATCAAGAAATCGTCAAATGAAGAATATTCGAACACGGTTAAGCGAGCTGGACAGATTTTGTGCTGAGGATCGACCGGGCCACATTATTCCATTTTGTGTTGATTTTGACGATAATGGTTTGCTTCAAATCATCCGCGCGATCACGTACTACTGTAAACTACTTCCGTATCAGGGGAGGCACTGCGATGAAAGCAATGGCTCCCCACTGGATAAGGCACCTGTCGGTATCAACGAACTCGTGGCTGACCTGCTGTGGATTTTGACTGAGACCGTGCAAGAGTTTGAATTAGTAGGTGTCACAGTGAAGATAGATCCAAGTGATGAAACCACGCAACGACTGTTCAACGAGACCGAGCGCGCGTTAAGGGATGTTCCAGACCATCTATTTGGTGATCAGACCTCGAAATATCTGTCCACAGATGCGGTGTCGCACCACGACTTTTCTGAAATTGTGAAGTCCGCGCACTTCCTGATGGCTTGGGGAATTCGCAAGAATATTTTCTGTTTGAACGGCCGGTCCGATTTTTCTATTTCCACGTGCGAGAACGTGATCGGTTCTACATCTCAAGAAAACTTTGTCCAAACTCCTCTACAACCGCGGGTGTTGCCAGACTCGTTTTTTGCTATTCTGCTGAAGCCGTACGATTCCATAGTAATGCGAACTAAGCGTGATTGTGATGTTGATCTGCTGAGAAGGCTCTTGTACAGTCCCACGGACGATGGTCGCATTGCGATTGCCGATTTTGTCCCAACGGAAGACACAGGGTTTTCAAGATTTTTGGAGGTACTTTTCGCGTTCTCCAAGCTAGAATGCAGTAGTTCGCAGCGAAGAAAGTGGATAGTTGACGACAACGCGTTGCCGTTGCTGACCCCAGTCAGTAAAGCTCTACACTCTATTATGAATTATTGTTGCGCTCGAGTGCTTGCTGCCACCCTTGAGCTAACACCGACAACTTCACTCAAGGAGGTGGGGCAAGAAGTGGTAGAATCAATTGCAACGTTCGAGTGTTTTGCACGAGCATGCTTCGACAGCTCACTGGACATTCTCTGTCATTACCAAGAGTCAAGTGGCTGCGATTTACGATCTTCCGTTGTTGGAACGATACTGCCAATGGTTATCGCTTTCATCCCGAATTTTCCTGACCACTTTTCGGACGGATTTCGCGAACACTTAGTTACCTTAATGAAGACGCTGGATAATCTGGTTTGTTCGGATGATAACAAGTGCGTGGCAACACGGCCAAGGGTATCACGTAGCGATGCAGCCTTTTTCGGAGGATATCAAGTTGTGGAAACGCCCCATCCATACAATCACACACAACCAGTGTTTCGTCGTGTAGTGCACATTCCAGGTGCAAGTGTGCTACACTTTGAGTTCGACCCGCGATGCCGAACATCAGGTGAAGCCGACATTGTCTTTATTACGTCTGGGTTAGCTTGGTATCAAGCTGATCGACTTTCTTATGGGGACGTTGGTTTTGGTGAAGATGGTGGGTGCTTCTATGGTTCGTACTCACGTGGAAACTGGCCGGCTGGTGGGCTTACGATTGTAGGGGATACTGCGACGGTAATGTTGTGCGCGACTACTCAGGGTCGTAGTGCGACCGAGGATAAACAGCGATGGGGTCTCAAATGCACGGCACGTGGACTGTTTGCTAGTCCGCGTACACCATGGATTCCTGACCTTGGGTGTGCTGTAGCAAATGCCTGCGGCGTGATTGGAGACAAACTTTTGCGTGGGCTTCCTCCGCAAAGCTTCGAAAAAGCATGCCAACCCTGGTCAATGCAGCGGCAGTTGTTCAACTTAACAGTTCCTACTTGCAACATCCTGAAGTCTGGCAGATGGAGTTTTATCGATAACATCGCCAAGCGAACCCCGGAAGGAGAGGCGTTCTTCATGACGCTTTCCAGATTTGTTCGCCTTCGCACTTTACCTCCTCGGTATGCAACAGCTCGGTGGACTGAATCGCTACAAGAATCTGCTGCAGTTCTTCTGGTCCGCTCGAATTATCGACAGCTAGGTGCGTGGCTGGACAGCATGCAAAGTCAAACAACCCTGCCCGAAGATAGCGAAAATGCACTTTTTTATCGGATTGGAATTGAGCTTGGAAAATTGGAGCGGTGGATGCTGCGCCAAGTACAACTTGTCAGCGAATGGCACTATCTGTGCGTGGATAGGGCCAGCTTGGATGAATTGATGGAGCGCTACGCAGACAATTTGGATAGATTATCGGAGCTTTGCCAACTGAAGGGTGTGGTCTTCAAGAGAAGCGATATGACAGGTTGTATCAAGTCCATTCACGATCTTCTTGTGCAGGAAGTGTCAGCGGAACCTGAGCAAAATCTTGCTACCTGCGAGAAGGCATCGAGCTCGCACGAAGCCGTAGCACAAGCTGTTTCGGTCAAAGCTCTTTTCTTGCTAAGGAGGTGGGAGAGATGCGTCGAGTATGGAAATACCAACTTGGAATCACTCTCGGAGCCAAACCATTCGAGAGGATCAGAATGCTTGTCCGATGTAGGGAATTTTTTGTGCAGTACAGTATCTGTATCTACCCTAGAAGAATGCTCGGCAGCTCACTCAAGTCGTCTGGAGTCTCGATTAAGTGGTGTTCTATTCTGCAAGGAAGTATTCGAAGAGCTAACCAGCAAAGACATGGCCCAGTTCTTTGTCGGGCGTGTCCTGCATGCCGTTCCTTCAAACAACCTTGCTCAAGACGATGGAATATTCTCTGGGTGCGCTTTGGCTGACCCTCCTCTTCTTGCAAAAATGACGGCTTCGTAAGTGTTGTTGGTCCAATTCTAACTGTATTGATATTGCTTGTCATATTAATTCGATCTCTTATATTTGTTACAGACTGAATTCGTATGCAAAGACAATTGCTAAAGTATCAGAATCCGGAGACGAACTCCCTGCTTTCCGAGCTGTGGCTTTGGCGGATGTTTGGAATTGTGCTCATTCCTTGGATAGTATTTCGGGTCGAGTGTTTGGCTTGGAGAAAGTTTCGACATTGATAATGGTTTTGAATGGCGCATCTTGTGTGGATCTCAGCCATGTGGGAGAGGGTGCGATTGCCGGGCTTCAGGATGCACGTGATGTACACAGACAAGTATACGACATTGCGTGGATCTTGCTACGCCTGTTTGCGGAAGAAATTTTTTATTATAGAGCTGTTGCGGGGATATCGGATACATCATGGAAACAGCCACTGGAGAAGATGTTTAATGAGCTCTGTAGCTTATACAAACATTTTGCAGTTAAGGATATTCAAGCATCTGACGCTAGTGAGAAACACGATGTCGCAGTATCCTCGGATGAAGCTATTTATCGTCTCATGTGCACTATGGCGAGCAAAATTCCGGAAGTTTATGAGTGGCCTGAAGCGTTTGGATGGTGGATTCAAAATGCAATAGATCTCGTGACGAGCTTAAGTGCTGTGTCGAACTTAAGGCTGGCAGGCATAAGACTCCTTCGCTACGCGCTTGATACGTTGGGTGATGCAATGTTTGAGCTTAGTGTAACTGCCGAGTGTAAATCTGGACAGAAGATTGTGCTTGGCTTGGACATCCAAGAGATTCTGCTGAAGCGAGTAGGAGAGGTGGTATCACCCATTCCGAATATTGTCGAGATAGAAACAGTTTCGGATTTGACTAGCAACACGCGTGACAATCACGCTAACTATTGTGCTGTTATTTTCCGAAACGAGTTAGCGCTCGATAAACTGGTTGACGCAACAAATACTGTCGGGGAGCCTGATATCAGCTCGTTGAACATTCCGTTCGAGGTGAGTGGTGGCCAGGATGCCGTGGAGAAAGCTGTAACGGAAGCATTGGCTGAATGCACGGCCGCGCAAGCCACTATGAAGCACCCAAGCGTGCGGTGTGACGGCTGTAACCAGAGTCCCTTGCGTGGTTTTCGATTCAAGTGCTTTACATGTCCCAATTATGACCTGTGCACGACCTGTTACATGAATCAGACGCATAACTTGGAGCATCCGTTTGTTCGCTTAACGGATACAACCGGCAGTGGTGACTTACTTCAACCACGCTCGAAAGGTGGAAGTGTTGTTCCCGAGACAGTTTTAGTCGGATCAAAACCTTGGAAAGGAAACTTGCTTCGTGTGCTGCTTGACTCCCAAGGCTATGCTGTCTATTGTTCTGGTAGTCGAAGAAAGTGTTGCGATACTGCTGATGCGCTCGCGCAACTCGGGTTCTTGGTGACAGTGGCGCGCACGGATGATGTAGAGAACGTTAATGCTTTGCATGATTGGGAAAGTCGAATTCAATTCTCGCTTGAGCCTGGCTCTTCGAGGATCTCTCATCGCCGCTCGACCTTGTCAACTGAGAAAGGTCCAATCAGAAGAACTAGCCGAGATGTCATCAACGCCTTTAATCGAAAGGCAGTTCTAGTCAACACAAAGACACGGCAAAACGACCAGCAAGTGGAAGACGAACGAGCATTGGCCTCGGAAGTGATCGCTTTGCTACGTTTCATCTCATCTAATCGTCCAGCAATGCAGAAGTGGCGGAGCAGCACTCTGAGAACACTCACTGAAATTCTAGAAGATGCACCCCGTCAGCTTGCGGCAAGTGCCAATTTTGCCCCCATGCCGAATGAAACATACTTTTTGACTTTGGGTGCAACTCAGATTCTTGGTGGATTTCGCGAACCCTTACGAATTGGCGGAATTGTTTCATTGGCCGGGTATCGTGCTGACAAAGCTAGAGGTGGACGTACAGGAGTGATTTATTCGTACGCCTTCGGCAACGACGACATTATAATTGCAACTATGGATTATGCGGGAGGCACCCGAAATGGGGAATATGAGAGTGATGATGACATTTGCTTTTACCAGCGTACAACGTCAGAGGTTAGAGCGATCAGTGATATTTCTCTTGACGGAGACGCCATTCAAGCGCTTGAGCCACTCGTCGTTTCATTTTGTTCTGTGGTAAACCAAATTTACGAGTGGACATCTGAAGGTGAGAATGACGACGTGGAAAAACATGACGCCCCCTCAGCTGTATCTCTACTGCGTTGGGAGCTGGCATGTGCTCTTATTCAATCATTTGCTTACATGGCGCCCAATTGGCCATCACTGTTTGATAACCAGGTGATCTCTGTAAGTGGTCTATGGATGATGGGGAATAGTTAACATAATGCTGACTGAATTGTTATCTGTTATTGTTTGCTACAGACAAATGGCAATTGTCCCGCTATTCTTTTCCAGCTTGCCCAGTTGTGTGTGCGTGACTTGAAAGTGGAAGACATTGCAGACATGCGTGCCTTGCTATGGCGAATGGAATGGCTTCGCTCGCGAGAAATGCATTTCTCACTTGCAACGCGACCGATTTCATCAAGCTCGTTTACGGCTTGCGACGAAAAAGCTGCTGTTCTCCGTCCGCCAATGTCCGCACTTGACGAGTCATCCTCTTCTGCAACTACTGGAAGTGATGGGCCACTGTCATTGCCTGAACCATCAGAGTATTTCTACAACCTTTACGCGTTTTCATCCTGCACAGATCTGCCGCAACACTCGGGGAGAAACAAAATGTTGGAGTACTGGGAGAAAAACGTAATCCCAGCGATTGAGACGTATGTGTCGGGTTCTTTCAAGAGCTACGAGATGGATTACTTCTTCGCTCAGTTACGAGAACCGCTACGGGAAGGCAATGCGGCTGCTGCACTAAAAATTGCGTTCACACTCTGCGATGGCCACGTACCATCCGGCTGCCATTACCCAGATCCAGACACCGATTGGTCTGCGGTACAAATTGATGATGTGGAAGTTGGTGGTCGATATGTGATTGCTTCTGAGCATGTAGATGTTGCGGGCTGGTCTCGAGAAATGCTGTGGACTTTAGGTCACTCAGGGGCTGTTCGACTTGTCAATCCGTCAGGCATGGTACTGCTTCAACTGGTGAACCCGACGACATCAGCTAGAGAGTACTGGTGGTATCACGTTGACAATTTGCACTCAATGTCGTCAGTTATCTCAGTCTCAGAGCAATCGGTCACCGATTTTGAGGTGAGCAGGTTGCGGCTTAAGGCGATGAACCAACAGCTCATCTACAGTTTAGCACGGAAGAGTGTGTTCGACTTACTGCAAGTTGCTCCTGAACATGCCATGAAACTATCGATCGAGACAAGAAAGACGAGTCTGGTAAGAACGAGCTCATCACCTTTTCCGTTGCCGTCCTCGTCATCAGCAATCCATTCTCCAAGTCCTAAGGCAATCCAGCTAGCTGCACCGTTGCCAAAAGACCTGAGCAGTCGTTATAATCTGGCTGACCTGCTCAAACTAGCTGCATCAGCTGATCTTGGATGTCCTGAAAAGGTGTTGTCTTCCGAGATGGGAACGATTTTCGAATCACCATTTGGTGGCCCGACTGAAAGCAGTAGCTGTCTTTATTTGCGTCCAAAAGTGTCTTCAAAGACGGCTTTAATCACGGTGTTACAGGCAGTACTAAACAAACAGTTTGAGCGTGCTGCCGCAACTCCTTTGCCCCCAGTCATGGATCGGTCAACTTCCTACGATGAAAATGCCAGCGTTATGGTAACAATGCCGGCAAAAAAGCACAAAAAACGTGGAAAACACGGCGCTCTTGCTGGCAAAATTGCAGCAGCAGCATACGGCGGTGCCTCCTCTATTGCTACTGCGACTCCGTCGACCTCTGCGGCAGGTTCCAGTACCTCTTTGAAGTCTACGCAGCCCAAGCTGCAACAACCCGATGTTATCCCTGCACTTTCCACGCGGAAGTATCGATATTTGCTAATGGAGGCACTACTAGCTGAGCTGAAAGCTAGTCTGGACTTGTCCAGTACCTTTTTGCGAAGTAGGTCCCTTATGGTGACCAGTGACAGCCCACCGCAACCATTGATTCTCATCCACGTTCCCGATGCAACCTGTTTAGTGCTATCTTTCGCGGTTCATCCCGTACTTATGGATTTGCCAGCAGGAAGCAGCCTGGAGTTTTTCCGCGACGAGCGCTGCACAGATCGCCTGTTCGGGTACTTTGGAGATAAGCGCGGACTTAGCTATCTACCACCACTTGTCGTTCCGGGCGACAAATGTTACGTGCGAATGTCCCAGGGAACATACGCACGATACAAATTTCGTGTTGATGCTTTCACGGCCGATTTTGGGTTGGCGCTGTGGCTATGCGAAGAGATTTACCAAAAGTTGCTGTCTGTGCAACTTTCTCATTACGAAGTGGAGACCATTTTGACGACCGCACTGAATGTGCTAGTAGAGTATCTCATTGCGACTACGGCTTGCCTCCCATCAAATGCAAAGACCGCCGTTTTTCAGATCACCGCAAAGCTGATAAATTTTGCATTGGGCAAGGGGGCTATGCACGCTGTTCCAGTTGCGAAACTTTCGAGCTTGGTGAAAGAGCTGACGTTTGTGTATGATAACGAGCGAACCACTCAAAAGGGTCTATATTCACTGTTTACCCAGCAGCTTGCGGAACTCATTTCCTTGGTTGAAGAAGTGTCTTCGCTGAAGGGCGGCTCATCATCGATTCTCGGAGGGGCATGGTGGAAAGAATATGTGCGAATGGCTGTATTTACGAGAGTGTTGGCGCAGGGAAAACGAGAGATTGCAACCCCCGACGCCTTCAAGCGAATCTACTGCGGCCGTGCGCCTATTCGAGAAATCGAGACAGCGCATAGGACGCTTGCATCCCACGATTTGTTCAGTGAACGAATTCTTTTTTTGCAGAACTTGCCCCGCACATTAAATATTGCGGACTTGGAGGCGAGTGTGTCACGCTTTCTCGTGCACCTGGCTTTGGAGGAGTGTGGAGAAGCAGATGATCAAAATGTGTATTCTGCCGCAACAGTCACCCGTTTTGGTATCATTTCCAATATTCTCTATATGCCAGTTGATAATGAGGGACATACTCTTGGTTACGCTATGGTGGATATTGGTCGAGCAGATATAATCGCTAACTTGCTAACCCGAATTCCAAAGGAAACGTTCGAATTTGAGGGTGGAATTCCGACAACTGAAGATACAGGGCTGCTCGCCAAACTTGAAGCTGTGTGTCGACCTCCTGCTAGCTCAAGCAGTAAATCAAGCAATGGAAGCGACTGTTCTGGTGATGGCGCAGATCCAAGCAGCGATGTTTGGGCCTGTAGTATGTGCACGCTTGAAAATTCCCTCTCCGACGTGGAATGTGCTGCATGCGGTTCTCCCATACCCCCTGAGTTGGCAAACCTAGCTAGAGAAGTGCAGGCGCAGTCACAGCTCCCAGCAACACCACAAGCGGCAGGTGGATCTGATGATACTGCCGCGGGAGGTTGGACATGCACTACTTGCACGTTTGTAAACAGTTGGACAGATACGAACTGTGACGCGTGCACAATGGAACGGAGCGCAGATTTAGTACCTCCCCAAGTGTCTGTCAGAGGGAATGATACTCGAGACGACAATACAAATGGTGATGGGGGGCCAAGTGGTGCAGACACTGTTACAGGTACCCAATACAAGCTGAGTGCTGCTAGGTTTGTTGACATGGTGCGTGTAGCCGAGGGAACTGGCGAGGTTCCGGTACAAGTGGCCGATTTCTTACGGCACAGACTGTTTCAGAAAACGGTACCAGACAAAGTCATTGCAACTGGTGCGTCTGTAGAATTTCGTGGTGTTCTTACACGAGAAGCTGCTCAATACTGCTCATCGACTGATTGCAAGCGGGCAATAGACAAGTTTGCTGCGCTTGCTGGCATGTCGAAGGGCCGTGCGTGGGATGCTCTGCCTAGCGAGGAGCGATTGAGCGAATTGGCCTCGGCAGATACCATATCGAAAATTGTGGAGAAGCCTCTCTCAGTGTACAAGTGGATGCGATCATATGGTTATGATCTTCAATTTGAGCTGAGTCACTACGGATCCAAAGATGACGCAATGGAAGCACAGGCGAAGTGGTCGCATCAGATGGATTGTCAACTAATTGCAGTGTGCCGGGAGCTTAGCGGAAGAATGGGTGTCCTGATGCTGACCGATTTATGCCCGAGTCATTTAAACGCAAAACATGCACGTGAGTATTCGCTGATAGCATCACTTGAAACTCGAGACTTGCGACTACGGCTTTCAGTGCTGCAGTCACTCAACTCATTATTGGTGGGAGCGTTGCCTCTTGTAAATCTTCGCTTGTGGAGTGACCCAAGTTCGTTACGTAGTCGGATCGTGTCGATACGACAGTTGATTTTCCCTGGAGTCAAGATTCGGTTCTTCGCACAAACACAAGATAACACCACTTTGGCGCACTCGGTGTTCGTTGATACGAATACTAAGCGCCCCGTAGTAACGATTGACCGAAGGAAGATCGCTGGTAAACGCGGTGGAGTTAGTTATAGCGCTACGGACGCCTCGCCTTCGTTGTTGACGCTCCGTGACCCGAAGCGATCACTGTTCGCAGCCACAATGAAACAACTCAGTGGTATACCACCGTCCCTGTTGCGGGCAAAGCGGCCTACAGGTGCAAGCGATCCGTTTGTGTCGTTTATTGTAATCTTCGCCGGCGAAAATGTCGTGGGCGAAGGAGGGCCATACCGTCAGCTCTTCAATGATATTTCAAACGAGTTACTCGCCAGCGGAAATCCGTTATTCATTCCGACACAAAACAATGTGATGAAGGCCGGCGAGTTCCGCGAGCGCTTCATGCCCAAACCAAGCAGTACATCAAAGGAATTGCTGCAAATGTTCGAATTTGTAGGAATTCTGATGGGCTGCTGCTTGCGAACGGGCGTACGACTCAATCTTCGCCTGGCGCCTCTGGTATGGAAAATGCTGGTTAAACAGAACCTCGTCCTGGCGGATCTCGAAAGTGTGGACCATTCGATGTGCGAGAGTCTGAATTTTCTAGAGGAGCTAGCCTCTAGTCCGAATCAAGATCCTGACGAGGTACTTTTTGATTCATTCACTACGACACTCAGTGATGGTACTATTGTGGAGCTTAAGACCGGAGGACAACATCTTCCGGTGACGAAGGCAAATGCAAAGGAATACATCCGACTCGTAAAAGCGACCCGGCTACAGGAGTGCAAACCCCAGGTTGATGCTATGCTGCGCGGCCTCGGCAAGATCGTACCGGTGCAGTTGTTGCAGCTGTGCGTGTGGTCTGAGCTGCAGCAATGGGTGAGTGGCAGCCTCGAAATCGATGTCGAATTGCTTAAGAGACACACCCGCTACTCATCTGGAATGAGCCCCGAGCAATTTCCTCATCTTGAAACGTTCTGGAAGGTATTATCCAGCTTCAGCGAGGAGAACAAACGGCGCTTCATCAACTTTGCCTGGGGGCAGGACACCTTGCCCGCGGACGACGCCGAGTTTGATCGAACGCACACGCGCCTACTTATCAAGGCACCACCCCAAGACGACGAAGTGACCCAAGATGCGCTTCTACCCAAGGCTGACACGTGCTTCTTCAACATTGAGCTGCCGGTGTATTCGAGCGAGGACACCATGCGGGAAAAGCTGCTGTTGGCTATTACTCTGTGCACTAGCCTCGATGGCGACGAGCAGACAGCAGGGCATGATATTTATTACGCAGGAGACGAAGTTGACGACGATGGAATGTAGTAAGGGCTCCTCAAGATACGCATGTGTAGTTTCATGTTGCATGTCGAACGTAAAGGAATAAATAAAACAGTGAAAAGGTTGAAAAAGACGATACATTGCTGCAGCAACGACAAACACTTGCATTCCACTAAAACGTGACTTGGAGCTCAGGATACCGCTCCTTGACCGCTGCAGCTGCTTCTTTCGTGACCCTGGTGCAGTAGCATGAAGTGTCAGCCATACCAGAATTCTACCAAACAGCACATCAGTATGGCTACTTGCGTTGTATAGCGGAAGTCAATCTTTTTGAGTCGCTTCCGCTCTGGCTCAGGGTTCTCGTCAGGGGATGGCTGCGGCACTGCAGGATCGAGCAGTTCGTTCCTGGTTCCCATTTTTGCATGAACCGCAGCGACAATCGCCTGGGCACGCAGCGAGCAAACAAGAACAACCACAGTTAGCCGTTCGCATCGGGAAAACCATACCGTGAAAGTCTCAAAAGAAAACTCACATCAGACGAAACACTTTTCACACCGCACAGGTTGAGCTCCTGCAGGTTCCGAGCTTCCGATCCAAGGAAGCGTAGCAAATTATCGCTATACATCGAAGTACGGATAACCAGCTCAATTAGATAATGGTACGATACAAAGCAACACATGCCGGAACTCACGTAATCGCGATATTCCAGTGCAAGCACAAGCGGGATACGGATTCGCGTTTCTTGAGCAGCGCGATTAATGCCTCATCCGTGATGGAACAGTAGCCGACACTCAGGCTGTGCAGCTTCCTGCACTTCGCCATGATGGTCTTGATTGTTCTACAAAAACAATTGAAAAACATACATGTTATCGCTGCGCTACACGCCCGCTTTTGCTCTTCTGGAGCGTACTGATCCGTCACAGGGTGACCCGAGATGTGCACCCGCGCGAACTTGGAGTGGTTCGGGTGCTTCTCAATCAACTTCGTGATGCCGATAATGGTCATGTTGAAGTTTCCGCCGACATCAATGCTCTGAAAACAACCGTTCAAACGGCACGTCCGTCACTCCATTTCTCACCAAAGAGCGCTCCAACATGAAAGCAGCATCAAACCTGCAGTTTCGGCGCCAGCTTACGCAAATGATCCAGCGTCGCGTCCGTCAACTTGCGGCAGTTCTCAATGTTGAGCTCCTTAACATCTGCGCAAAGCCAGAAACCCCCACTACATCAACACCCACAACTCAAGCTCCACCCACATCCTCCAGATCCCCCGCCAACAAACCTGGACAGTTCTTCAGCAGCACCTCAATGGCGTCGTCCGTGAGCCGGAAACACCCCGAAAAGTTCACCGAGTGCAGCTTTGGACAGATCTTGGACAGCTGATCAATCACACAGAGGAATGAACGACACATGAGTCTCCGGCTCCTTTTTCTTCCCTCTCTCCGCTTCTCATTGCTCCTGGTCGGTCGGTCGCACCATCTCAACGAACGTAGTGGAGATCTTGGCGCCGACGATCTCGATGCGCGTCATGGACGCGTGGAAGAAGCTCGCAGGCAGCGTGTCGTCGCCCAGGCGGCCGCCGCGCAGCATCGCGCGGATGACCTCCTGCTTGGCCTTGTGCGTG